>CAUYRB010037827.1:0-64461 GCA_963574695.1 Propithecus perrieri
CCTCAAACTCCTGGGCTCAAGCAATCCTTCTGCCTCAGCCTCCCGAGTAGCTGGGACTACAGGCATGTGCCACCATGCCCGGCTAATTTTTTCTATATACTTTTAGATGTCCAGCTAATTTCTTTCTATTTTTGGTAGAGACAGGGTCTCACTCTTGCTCAGGCTGGTCTCCAACTCCTGGGCTCAAATGATCCTCCCGCCTCGGCCTCCAGAATGCTACGATTGCAGGCGTGAGCCACCATGCCCAGCCATGGCTTGGCTTTTATTTGTGTGTTTTTCATTTTGTGACAAAAGTTTTCATATTTCTAAATGATGATTTTTTAATGAAAAATTTCAAACATCTGCACTTGAATGTTTATAGCAGCACAATTCACAATTG
Organism: Propithecus perrieri; assembly: GCA_963574695.1. NCBI lineage: Eukaryota > Metazoa > Chordata > Mammalia > Primates > Indriidae > Propithecus > Propithecus perrieri. The sequence continues at coordinate 380 of CAUYRB010037827.1, forward strand.
CAAGGATATGGAAACAACCCAAGTGCCCGTCAATACATGAGTGGATTAATAAAATGTGGTATATGTATACCATGGAGTTCTACTTAGCCACAAAAAGCAGTGGTGATGTAGCACCTCTTGTATTATCCTGGATAGAGCTGGAGCCCATTCTACTAAGTGAAGTATCCCAAGAATAGAGAAACAAGCACCACATGTACTCTCCATCAAATTGATATTAACTGATCAACACTTAAGTGCACATACAGTAATAACATTCATCGGGTGTCAGGCAGGTGGGACGGGGAGGAGGGGATGGGTATATACACACATAATGGGTGAGGTGCGCACATCTGGGGGATGGACATGCTTGAAGCTCTGACTCAGGTGGGGCAACGACAGTATACATAAACCTAAACATTTGTAGCCCCATAATATGCTGAAATAAAAAAGAAAAAAAATCTATTATGAAAAAAATTTCAAACAAGCTAAACTACAAAAAACAATATATTGAATACCTGTGTGTTCACCACCTGGATTTAATAAATGTTAAAATTTTGCATATTTTCTTAAGGATATGTATATAAGTTTATATGAATATATATATGCATATATATATATGCTTAAGGATATTGATATTCTCTTAGTCCATTTGTGCTGCTATAAAAAATACCTGAGACTGAATAATTTATAAATAACAGAAATTTATTTCTCACAGTTCTGGAGGCTGAAAATCCAAGATCAAGGTAACAGCAGGTTCAGTGTCTGGTGAAGGCCTGGTCTCTGCTTCTAGGATGGTGTGTTGTCGTTGAATTCACTGGCGAGAACGTTTGTTATGTCCTCACATGGCAGAAGGGACAGAAGCCAAAAAAAAGACCAATGTTAGTGCAGCCCTTTTATAAGGTCACTAATCCCATTCATAAGGGCCGTGCCCTCATGACTTAATCACTTAATCACCTCCAAAAGTCTCCGCTTCATATTATCACATTGGTGAATATGTTTCAATATATGAATTTTGGGACACAGTCAAATCAGACATATATACATATATATGTGAAATTTATTTATTGAATCTGGGTGGTGAATACACAGATGTTCAATCTATTGGTTTTCATAGCTTTAGTTTGCTTAACATTTTTCATTACAAATCATTTACAAATATAAAAATTTTGCCACAAAATGAAAAACAGAAATGAAAGCCTATATAAATGAAATATATGTGAAATAAAATATTACAGGTAAAAATGAAGCCTTTTGTAATCTCTGATCTCATTCTCCTTCCATCTTTCTCTCCTGAAGTCGTTGTATATCCTTCCTTTTAATGTATCAGTATATATGTATGTGTCAATATACAATGCTTTTTACTCATTTAAAATCTTTATGTAAATTGTATCATATTATATTTATCACTTGGTAAAATTTTTTAAGTTCAACATTAGGTTTTTTACATTTATACATATAGTATAGCACTATCTCTTTAATCATTACTTCTTACATTATTCCATTATGTGGATAGAACACAATTTATTTATTCATTGTCCAATTGATGTGTTCTTTTTGTTCTTCATGCTTCATTTTTCACTATTGTGACACTGCGATGAAAATACCAGTGCACCTCTATAGATTTATGTGTATGAAAGTTTTCAACAGTACACCCAGAAATGGAATGACAGGATTGTAGGGTATGAACATTTTCTACTTTACTACGGAGTCCCACATCACTCTCAAACCCGAATGACTATGTAAACTGTCTCCAGAAGTGTATAAACATTCCTGTTTCCTTCTCACTAATAGAATCTTTATCAGAGTGTAGATTGTTAGGGGATGGGGGATAGTGAACTGAGAAAAGGTTAGAGAATGGGCAAGGGCTTGATCATGAAGTGACTTACAGAATATCCTAGGAAACTTCAATCCTGAGAGCCCACTGAAGGATTTTTGTCAGGAGAATGTTATAATCAAATTTCTCCTTTAGAAAGATTACAGGATGCAGTATGAAGGATGGATTGTGAAAAGGAAGGCTTTATGGAAAGCCCTTGCAGGATGTAGGAATTGAGGGTTACCTAAATTTTACCCACTTCTGTAGATCTCTTTGTTTTGTTTCTCAATGAAAAGAATAAACTCTCATCCCCACATTAATTGGTTTTTCTCTAGTGGCACTTCAAGGTCATGAAACTCTAGCCTAAAGGAAAGGAGACAGGTTTTGTATCCATTGTTTGGCAGTTTTATAAAGGACACACACTGTGCAGAAGAGACATACAGCCTCTGTCAATTGCACAATCCAGTAAACACACCTTTATTGCTAATTACCATTTTCTTTTTGTGCTACTGTTTGCCAAATGGCATTGAAAGCTGAAGCACAGATGCTCATTAACATCCTTCTTGATTTACTGATAATTCAGCACTGACAGTTTAATAAGTTTAGGATTCAACCCAAAGATTATTTGTCACCACATTTTGGGGGCAGTGCCTTTTCTCACCTCTTGAACTGAACAGCCTGTCCACTTTTGTGATAATTATACACATTTTATAAGTGCTTTGAATTTATATTTTTAATTAAGAGCTTAAAACACATCTCCCCCATTCTTTAGTTTACCTTCACAATAATCTCTCATTTTATGAACCTCCTTTCCCATAAGGAGAAACTGGGGAATATGCCCAAATGATGTTAAACTTATTTGATTTGTCTATAGCTGCATGTAGAGAGCAAAATATGCTAACATTTTTGTCTGAGGGATAAGAGAGTTCTTAAAAATGTGGCTTCACCTCCTGGTGGATACCCTTGGTGAAGAAATACTGAATGTGACAGAATAAACCATTCTTGGACTCATCTTAAATGGCTGCCCTATCATGGGACTTTCATATTTGTTCTTTTGAGGAAGGGATCCCAAAGCAGGGTCAGGCCTCAGCAGATGTTCCTGAGATATTAATAATTATAAAGTCCCCAGTCCAAAAAAAAAAACCCTATTATACTCTGTTCTGTTCTTTGTGTTGGCGATAGAAGACAGTTTCATACTGACCAATTTGCAAATCATCTGACACTCCATAATCCCATAAAAGGGAATATTTTAAAATATGCTTATTCTTCTCTACTAAATCCCCCTGTCACATATATTCCCTCAACGCATGACCTTTAATCCCCACTGGATTTAGTCAACATAGGATCACTGGACAAATTTTCCTGGTGAAGGATATACCAAGCCATATTCGTTGATTGGTTAATATATGCGAGCCCGGTTTTATGTTTTCATTTAAGGCATTAAAAAACACTAAATATAAGGCCCAAATGATACAAGAACTTACACATATCAGGGTAGAATAGTGGTGATAGTAGTGGTGGCCCACTTTTTGCAGATTATTTTCTACAATTAAAGCCTGTGGTTGGGTTTTTAATTTGGCACTTTCCTTTCAGCAAATTTAATAGTGCATGCTAAGTCTTTCTTCCCCTTTTTTGGGTGTATAAAACCATGATAGAATGTAAAAGGATAGACAGATGTACCATGATAAGTACTGAGTACCCAGGCAAGAATTTCAAAGAAGGTAGCTAGTAAGATTCCTGGTGATCTTAGTGGTTCTTCAATATTCTTTGTGTTTAACTAGTTAAGGGATAGATCAGAGCAAGAATGGTTCTGCCCCCTAAAAATCAACCAACTGGAGGCTAGTACTAAAAAATTTTGCTCAAGAATAGCCTCAAGTCAAGAAAAAATATGGCAGCAAGCATGAAAGGGTCTGAAAAGAAATATCAAGGACCTAGTAAATTTATGTCTTTGAGGCTGTATAGTGTTTGACAGACAGAATGGGCAGGTGGGAAGTATTCTCCATTTGGAGACAGTAAAATCTAGATTTGAATTCACCTCTGCCCATACTATGTGGTCTCGAATGAATTAATTCATCAGACATTTTACCTAACATTTACTAAATGCTTACTATATGACAGATACTTTTCTAGTTACTTTACAAGCATTATTTTGCTTAATCATCTCACAAACCCTGTCACATAGGTACTAAAGTTAACCCCATTTTATGCCTAGGGAAACTGAGGCACAGAGATTAATAACATGCTCAAAGTCACACACTCAGTAAACAGTGGGGCTGGAATTATAATACAACTGCTTCCTCATTGGGTCTCCATTTCCTCAACAATAAATTGAAAATGATACAACTGCCTTGTCAACATACAGATTATTGTGAAACATCAGGAGCTAGTACATGTGTGCATGCTTTGAAGTCCTAAAAAAAATGCTATATTATTCAAATTAAAGGCAATTTTGTTTTTGTTCTGATCTTAGTACTTAATATTATATATATATATATACATATATATATATATATCACTATGTAGTATGTTCCCTACTGTCAATCAGCAAACACTTTTCAGTGATTAATATGTAAAATACAAGTTCAGGCACTATTAGACATGCAAGCAAAAGTTATAATTCCTGCTTTCAAGGACTTTACTGGCTGAGAAGATAAGTTAAATAACAATATACAGTGATCATTTGAAAACCAATCAGCAACATTAGACTCACTTATACCTGCTTGGTTACAATTTGGTAACCATTATAAGAATCAAATGGATTCTAACTTCTTCTTCTGGAAAGATGGAGTAGATACACTGTTTCCTATTCCTCCCACTAATTACAGCTAAAAACCCTTGAAATTATATATAAAACAAACATAAGAAGATACTGAACAGTGTGCAGAAGAAGACAGACTGGCTAGAGAACTCATAATCTGAGGGAAAACACAGTGGTGAGTTCCTTGGGTTTTTGTTTTGCCTAACATATACCAGAATAGGTACTGGAAAAACTAACAACCCAGAAATGCCACTAGGTATAGACAAAAAAAAAGCCGTAAGTAAAGCCTTCTCTCTCTCTCTAGAGGACCAGAAAAAGAGCAGCCTAATAAGACAGAAAATACTTAGAAAATAACTACTTTACTCCAACCAAATACGATAAAATAAAACTGCAACAAAGGCTGAGTAGGGAGCCTAGGCTTCCACCCTTATTTTACTCTAAAGAGATGCTTTTTCTTCCCCTCATTGTGGTGGTGTCAGAAGGGGCATAGTGGATATTCAGGACATTAACTACTGCCCAACAGTAATAAGGCCATCCTCCACAATGTCAGTGGAGGCCATGTGGGGAGCCAGTACTCCTATCCTAGACACGAGTGTTAAGTACTTCTTCCCACTCTAGGGTGTCAGTGGAGGCTGAGTATGGAATCTGGAATTCAACCATCATTTGACAGTAATGAGGAGGTACCCATCTTCCCCCACTGGCACCCTGTTAGAGGAGGCCTGCTGACATAAAAGATTTAAATAAGTTTCAGCATCTCAAAACGTAATACCCAAAATGCATAGTATTTAATCAAATATTATTCATCAAACCAAGAACCCGGAAAATCTCAACTTGAATGAGAAGAGAAGAGGTGCCAATAACATGATATCGATATTAAAATTATCTGAAAGGATTTTCAAGCAGCCATTATACAAATTTTTCAATGACTAATTATACTCTAAAAGTAAATAAAAAATAGAAAAAGCACATCAAAGAAATAGAAGATATAAAAGAAGTCCAAGTAGAAATTTTAGAACTGAAATACATAATGACCAAAAAAAAAAAAACTACTCATTGAATAGATTCAACAGCAGAATGGAGGAAACAGAGTAAAAAAATCAATGAACTTGAAGATAGAATTATAGAAACTAGCCAATCTAAACGGAATAAAATAGACTGGAAAGGAACAAAGAGAGTTCCACATACCCCGTGGGGATATGTAGAACTGTATCAGAAGATACTCATGTTATTGGCATCCCAGGCAGAGAGGATAAAGAGTGTGGTGCTCTGCAAGTATTCAAAGAAATAATTGCTGAAAAATTTTAAATTTTGGTGAAAGACACAAACTACAAGTGCAAGAAGCTGAGAAAAGTATAAAAAAGATAGATCTAAAGAAATTCATATCAAGAAGTTAAATATTCTACTTTGGAAAACTAAGAATGAAAAACAAATATTGAATACAGTGAGAAAGAAATGACACCTTACCTATAAAGGAACACCAAATCAAAGGACAGAGAATTTCTCATCAGAAACTATAGGGGTCACAATATTTTCAAGTGCTAAAAGAAAAGACTAAAACCTAAAATTCTCTAACTAGTGAAAATTTCCATCAGAAATGAAAAGGAAATCAAAATATTCTCAAATGGTGCAAAAGTAAGAGGTGTTGCCAGCAGTAAAATTTTGGCAAGTACGATAGACATTATTTATCTGCTTGAAGTTTCTAAATTTTATTTGATGGCTGAAGCAAAATTTATAATGCTTTACACTGTTCGATGTGGTTCTTTATGTAGATGAAATATTTAAAAATTATTATAAAGGGGGGAAGAAAAAGGGACATAAAGAGAAGTATGGTTTCTATACTTCACTCGAACTAGCACAGTATCATTGAAAGTAGTTTGTTAGTTTCTTTAAAAAACTAAACATACACTTACCATGATCCTCAGCAATCACACTCCTGGGCATTTATCCCAGAAAGATGAAAACTTGTATACACACAAAAACTTGAATGAAAATGTTCATAGCAGCTTTATTGGTAATAGCCCAAACTGGAAGCAAACAACAACAACAACAACAACAAAATCCTTATAGTAGGTGAACAGTTAAGCTGTCGTACATCCATACCACGGGATACTAGTCAACAATAAAAAAGAACAAATTATTTGTAATATAAAACAATTATATGTATCTCAAATACAATAGCCTGAGAGTAAAAAAGCCAATCTTAAAATGTCACATACCGTATGATTCCATTCATATATCATTCTTTTTATTATTTTATGTTATTTTTTTATTTCAGAGTATTACGGGGGTAAGAATGCTTTTGTTACATAAATTGGCTTTGCATCACCTGAGTCAGATCTACCAGCATGTTCATCCCCTGGACAGCACGTACTGTATCCATTAGGTATGAATTTACCCACACCCTCCTCCCCCTCCCACCTACCAAACACTTTATGAATGTTACTTCCCATATGTGCACATAACTGTTGATCAATTAGTACCAATTTAATGGTGAGTATATGTGCTGTTAGTTTTTCCATTCTTGTGATACTTCACTTAGAAGAATGGGCTCCAGCTCCATCCAGGGTAATATAATAAGTAGTTCATCATTTTTTATGGCTGAGTAGTACCCCATGGTATGTATATGTGACATTTTATCAATCCTCTCATGTATTTATGAGCACTTGGGTTATTTCTACATCTTTGCAATTGTGAATTGTGGTGCTGTAAACATTCGAGTGCAGATGTCCTTTTTATAGAATGTCTTTTGTTCTTTTGAGTAGATGCCGAGTAACGGGATTGCTGGATCAAATGGTAGATCTACTTGTATCTCTGAGGTATCTCCATATTACTTTCCACAGAGGTTGCACTAGTTTGCAGTCCTGCCAACAGTATATGAGTGTTCCTATCTCTCCGCATCCATGCCAACATTTGTTGTTTTGGGACTTTTTGATAAAAGCCATTCTCACTGGAGTTAAGTGATATCTCATTGTGGTTTCGATTTGCATTTCCCTGATGATTAGAGATATTGAGCATTTTTTAATATATATGGTGTCCACTAGTCCATCTTCTTTTGAAATGTTTCTGTTCACATCCTTTGCCCACTGTTTAATGGGGTTGTTTGATTTTTTTCTTGCTGATTTTCCTAAGTTCTATATAGATTCTAGTTATCAGCCCTTTGTTGCATGTATAGTATACAAATATCTTCTCCCATTCTGTAGATTGTCTTTTCACTCTAAGTATGGTTTCCTTGGCTGTGCAGAAGCTTTTAAATTTGATCAGGTCCCATTTATTTATTTTTGTTGTTGCTGTGATTGCCTTTGGGGTATTCTACATAAATTCTTTGCCTAGGCCAACGTCTATTAGAGTTTTTCCAATATTTTCTTATGGAATTCTTATGGTTTCATGCCTTAGGTTTAAGTCTGTTATCCATCATGATTAGATTTTTGTGAGAGGTGAGAGGTGTGTATCCTGTTTCGGTCTTCTGCATGTGGCTATCCATTTTCCCCAGCACCATTTATTGACTAGGGATTCTTTTCCCCAGTGTATGTTTTTTGTCTACTTTGTCTAATATCAGGTGGCTATATGAGGATGGTTTTATATCTGTGTTCTCAGTCTTGTTCCATTGGTCTATGTTTCTGTTCTTGTGCCAGTACCATGCTATTTTGGTTACTATAGCATTTTAGTATAGCTTGAAGTCTGCTAGACTGATGCCTCCCAATTTGTTCTTTTTGCTTAAGGTTGCTTTTGCTATATGGGGTCTTCTCTGGTAGCATAGAATTATATTTTATAGATCTGCAAAAAATGTTGTTGGCATTTTGATAGGTATTGCATTGAATCTGTAGATCACTTTGGGTAGTATAGATATTTTAACAATGTTGTTTCTGCCGATCCACGAGCATGGTATGGTTTTCCATCTGTTTAAGAGGACTTCTTTAGATTAATTTTAAATTAAAAACTTTAAAACATTAAACAAATATGCTTTTCTGTTCCCCCAAACTCATTTTGTATGGTATCCAAATTTAGTTGTTTATTGAAGAAGTCCAGGAAAGGACTTTCTGAATTCACCACACCTTTGCAGCTTATTACTCATCAAAAATGACAAGGATTTTTTGCTTCAACATCAACAGGATATGACATCACTGTTTTGTGCCCTAAAGAAAAATGTGTTCTAAAGTGGTTGTACAGAAGAAATCACTTTGGAGCTTGAGTATTTATGAACAGATTTTGTTGTTATGATCAAATGCATCTTTTAACTAAATTATTCTGATACATACTGAATAATTTGCGTAGAAATAACTGTGCTTTATACTCAACAGGAGGCATACGTTTGGAAGTTAATGTATATGACTAATTCCTCAAACTATGGCACATAGCTAGATTAAATGCTTTGTTTTTCTTTTTGTCCCCAGACTCTGGGATGAGGCACTTGTCATTTGCTACCCCTTCTTCATGTTTTCTCATAACCCTGGACTTCCCCACCTGATGACTCTCTGAAGAATCACCTTCTCCTAAAGGACCAGCCATGGGTATCCAAGGGACTCCTAGCAGCACAAATTCTAGGCCATATGGTTCAGCCAGATTGGTTGGGGTTGGAGAATGTGTGGTACATATATGGGGCTAAATGAAGCTGGAGAGTTGAAGAGGTGAAAACCTAGATGGAGTTTTCGATGGACTCTGGATCCCCAGGATCTTCATTCATGTTTTCAAGTAGACTGAGAGCCACTGTTCTGATAAAGACTATGAATTCAAGCAAGAGCAAGAGGCAATAAAGGCTCCTGTTTCCCAGGCATTTTTGTCTCCCAGCAGCTCCAGGGAATAAGTAGGCAGGCACTCACTGCCTTAGTCCCTGTTAGAGATTTGTTGACACTGAAGGATAGCAAACCCATACCTGATCAACCTTTTTTCAAATAGGAGGAATGAGAAAGAGAACAGAAGGGCACTGGGGCATGGAAAGCAAACATTGTTCTTTACACTTGGATGTTGTTTGCATACTGTTTTGAACTATTTACCACTAGAGCTTTTTAAGGGCTAGGGCTGTGTTTTATTCACTCTTGTATCTGACACCCTAACTCCCACCCCTGCCTAGCACAGCGCCTGGAATATAGTAGATATTCAGTAAATATTTGCAAACAAAAGCTGAATATGCATAGAACTGAGCGGGGGGTGGAGGTGGAGATAGGAGAAGTGTTTGAGGTTCTGTCCAGCCCTGGAAAACATAGCTGGATCATGACCTTTACTTGTTATATTTTCCAAACAGGAAAGAGAAACAGTGGTTTGAGACTTTAAAAACACTGCTTACTAACTACTGCTTGAGCTGTATGGGTTACTGCTTGAATCAGACTATGGAAACTGTAAAAATTCCAGCTATACATATCAGCAATTTAATTACTTTCATTTGTTATTTTTTTGTTTTATTGTTTTAATAGCTTTATTCAGATATAACTGACATACAATAAACTGCACTTTGTGTGTGTGTATATATATATTGCACATATATATATACATACATATATATATTTTTCATGAAAGTCTCACAACAATGAAGATAGTGAACATATCCATCATACCGAAAAGTTTCCTCTTGCGCCTTTACAATCCCTTGTTCTTGCTCCTTCCCTATAAATAACCATTGATCTTTTTTCTGTCGCTACTTATTAGTTTTCATTTTCTAAAATTTTATATAAATGGAATGATATAGTGCTATGATTTGAATGTCTCCTCCAAAACTCATGTTAAAATTAATTACCATTGTGACAGTATTAAGAGGTGGGACTATTAAGAAGTGATTAGGCCATGAGGGTTCCACCCTCATGAATGGATTAATGTCATTATCTTAGTAGTAGTGGAAGTGAGCTCCTGATTAAAGGATGAGTTTCCCCCCTCACTCTCTTGCCCTTCTACCTTCTGCCATGGGATGACATAGCAAGAAGTCTTTTACCAGATGTGGGCCCCTCAATCTTGGATTTCTCAACTGTGAGAACTGTAAGAAATATTTTTTTTTCTTTATAAATTACCCAGTTGATATTCCTTTATAGAAACATAAAACAGACTAAGACATAGAGTACAAACTCTTTGTGGTTTGGCTTCTTTCATGCAGCATAATTATTTTGAGGTTCAAACACGTTGTGGTATGTATTAATAGTTCATTCATTTTTATTGCTATGTAGTATTCCATTGTATAGATACACCATATTTTGCTTTTCTATTTACCTGCTGATGGACACTTGGGATGTTTCTGGGTTTTTGGCTATTACCAACAATGCTGCTATAAACATATTCATATATAAGTCTTGACATGGACATAGGCTTTCATTTTTCATGGGTAAATGCTGAGGAGGGGAATGACTGGATCATAAGTTGCGTATACACTTAACTTTTTAAGAAGCTACCAATTTTGTTTCCCAAAGTGGTTGGAGCATTTTATATTCCCACCCGGAGTATACAAGAGTTCCACTTCCTCCACATCCTTGTCAACAATTGTTGTAGTCCTTTTATATATATATAATTTTAATCTCTCTGCTAAATTTCTCATGTTGGTTGTTTATTGTTTTCCTGATTTCATTAAATTCTTTCTCTGACTTTTATTGAAGTTCACTGAGCTTTCTTAAAACAATTACTTTGAATTCCTTGTAAAACAGTTCATAAATCTCCATTTCTTTGGGGTCAGTTTCTGGTGCTTTATTTTGTTCTGTTGGTGGTGTCATGTTTCCCTGATTGTTCTTAATCCTTGTGGCCATAGGCTGATGTTAGCATATTTGAAGTAGTGGGGACTTATTCCAGTATTTGCATACCGGCTTTGTCTGAGAAATTCCTTTACCAGTCAGCCCATCCAGAGATTCTGGGCAGGTTGACTATCTTGGTCCATGGGTGGGCTTGCTGCTGGAGTCCTCAGGCAGGCTGGCTTTGTGCCTGGATCAGCAGGTTGGGTCTGGAACCAGTATCAACTGGGGTAGATCCATTGATCGGGTCCACAGGGGTGGACCCGGAGCCTGAGTCCAAAGGAGCTGAACTGGTACTGTGGTGGGCCTTGAGCCTGAGTACATGGGCACTGGCCTAGCACTGGGGTAGGCCTAGAGCCTATGTCTTCAGGGGCAAGTCTGGGTCCTGAGTCCATAGAGGATGACCTAGAACCTGCGTCTTCAGGGGTGGTCCTGGAGCCTCAGTCTGTAGGGCCTGGCCTGGCACCGGGGTCTACTATAGTGGGCCTAAGCCCTGGGCCTGCTAAAAATAGGCCTGGATCTTTAGTTTACTGGAGCCAGTGGCCACTAGAACTGACCTGGAGTCTGGATCCAGCCTTTTGTTGAGGTAGGCATGGAGCCTGGATATACAAGGGCCAGTTTGAAGCCTAGGATCATGGATGTTGGCTTGGTGTCAGAAGCCATAGGGGCTGGCCTAGAGCCTGAAGCTGTGGGAGCTAGCCTGTACCCTGGGTCTGCTGGAGTATAGGGCCCAGCACTAGGTGGGCTCAGAGCCTATGTCTGTGGGTGCCAGCCTGGAGCCTGAGGCCAGGGATGTCAACCTGGTACTGCAGTGGTCTGGAATCAGGGGCAGGTCTGGAGCCTAGAGCCACAGGAGCTGGCCAAGAGGCTGGACCCACACCCGAGCCTAATGACTAGGGCTGTGAGGGCAAGCGTGGTGCTGGGGGCAGGCCTGAAGCCTGGGATGGTAGGGGCTAGCCCATTGCTGTGGGCAGTCCAGAGCCTCAGGCCACTGGGGCAAGACTGGAGGCTGAATTTGTGGGGATTGTCCTGGTGCTGAGGTGGTCTGGAACCTGGGTCAGGCTTGGAGCCTGAGGCCACAGGATCCAGCCTGCAGGCTGGGCCCACAGGTGCTACTCTGATGAATATGGCTGCTGGAGCCAGCTTGGTACTAGGGCTGGTTCAGAGCCTGGGGCTACTAGAGTTGGCCTGGAGGAAGGACAGGCCCAGAGGCTGAGTCCTCCGGGCAGGTGTGGAGCCTGGTTCTGAGGGATCTGGCCTGGCCCCAAGGCAGGCTTGGAGGCTCAGTCTGAGGGCACCAGCCTAGAGTCTGGGATCTTGGGGGCCTGCCCAGTGTTGAGTTTTACTGGGCCAGGCCTGGTGTTGGGATCTGAAACAATGTCCAATGCTTGCTTCCCTCTCCTTTTTCAAGTGAAAGGTATCTCTCTTCACACTGGGATGCCTAGATTTTGGGGGTAATGTGGGTAAGGTAAAACTATCCTTTCTACCTTCTTCAGTGCATCTTTTCTTATTCCTGTGCTACACTCAGGTGCTGTAATCTCTCACTTGGTTTCCTTAGCTCTTATGCAGGTATTTTCATGTATGGATAGTTGTTCAAATTGATGTTTCTGTGGGGGGTGGGGAGGAGTGATGGAAAGTCCTATATCACCATCTTGCTGATGTCCAAATCTCTACTTTGTTTTTAAAAGTTTAACCATCCTAGTATTGTGTAGTGGTATCTCATTGTGATTTTAATTTGTATTACCTAATTTGTATTTACTAATAATAATGAGCATAATTTTATGTCCTTATTTCCTACCACATGTCTTCTTTGGTAAAATGTCTGTTCAGATCTTTGCCCATTTTTAATTGAGTTGTTTATTTTCTTATTGTTAACTTTTGAAAGTTCTTTATATATTCTAGATACAAGCCCTTTATCACATATGTGCATCACAAAGATTTTCTCCCTGTTGATGGCTTGTCTTTTCATTTTCTTTACAGTGTCTTTGGCAGAGCAGAAGTTTTCAATTTTGATAAAGTCCAGTTTATCAAGCTGTTCTTTTATGAATTGTGCTTATCGTATCATATCTAAGAAATATTTGCATAATCCAAGGACACAATGATTTTATTCTATGTAATATCTAATAGTTTTATAGATTTAGTTTTTACATTTAGGTCCATGATTCATTTTTTGTTAATTTTTACATACAGTGCAAGGCATGATTCAAAGTTCTTATTTTTGCAAAAGTCTATTTTCTTCAACTAATTGCTTTTGAAACTTTGTCAAAAATCAATTGTCCATATATGTGTGTGTCTATTTCTGGACTCTGTATTCTGTTATATTAACTTGTTGTCCATCATTATGCCAATTCCAAACTGTCTTAATTATGGTAGCTTTATAATAAATTTTGAAATCAGGTAGTGTTTGTCCCCCAGCTTTGTTCTTCTATTTAAAAGTTGTTTTAGGTATTCTAGGCCCTTTTCATTTCCATATGAATTTTATTTTTAGAATCAGCTTGTCAACTTCTACATAAAAGAATGCTGGGATTTTGGTTGACAGTGTATCGAATCTATACGTCAATTTGGGGATGATTGACGTCTTAACAATGTTGACCCTTCTGACCTTGTGAACAAAGTGTATTTTTCCATTTATGTAGGTCTTTAATTTCTCTCAGCAATGTTTTGTGATTTTTCAGAGTACAGCTCTAGTATATCTTATATCAGCTTTATCACAAAGTATTTAATATTTTTATGTACTATAAACTGTACTTTTTACACTTTAATTTCCTATTCACCATTGCTAACATATAGAAATACAACTTTTTAAAAAATTTTGATCTTGTACACAAGTCCAGACTTTACCACTATACAATATATACATGTGACAAAATTCAACTTGTATTCCCTAAATGTATTGGAAAAAAAAACAAACATTGGTCTTGTATCCTGCAACCTGGCTGAATTCATTGATGAACTCTAATAGTTTTTTTGTGGATTCCTTAGGATTTTCTATGTAAAAGGTCACGTCATCTGTGAATTGAAAGAAAGTTACTTCTTCTATTGCAATTTGAATACCTTTTATTCTTTTTCTTATTTGATTACACTAGTCAGAACCTCCTTTCAATGTTAAGTAGTAGTGGTAAGAGCAAACATCCATGTATTATTTCTTACCTTAGGGGAAAAGCATTGTATCTATGTACCGTTAAATATGGTTATTAGCTATGGATTTTTCATAAAAGCCATTTATCAGATTGAGGAACTTTCCTCCTATTCCTAGCTTGTTGAATGTTTTTATCATGAATGAGTGCTGGGTTTTGTCAAATGGTTTTTCTGTGTCTATTGATTGTCATGTGGCTTTTGTTCTGTATCCAACTATCATGATGTATTACATGGATTGATTTTCATATGCTGATTCAACCTTGCATTACTAGGATAAATTCCACTTGTCATGGTGTGTAGGTATTTTTATATGCTGCTGGATTTGGTTTGGTAGTATTTTGTTAAAGATGTTTGTATCTATATTCATAAGGAATATTGGTCTGTAATCTTCTTGTGATGTCTTTGTCTATTTTTTGTATTGATATAACACTGGACCTGTAAAATAAGTTGAAAAGTGTTCTTTCCTCTTTTATTTTTTGGAAGAGTTTGTGAAGAATCTGTATTCATCCTTCTTTGAATATGTGATAGAATTCACCAGTGACGATATTCAGGCCTGGAATTTTCTTTCTGGAAAGGGTTTTAATTCAATTTCTTTAATAGGGCAACTCATGTTATCTATTTCTTTTTTATTAAGCTTTGTTAGTTTGTAGCTTTCAAATAATTTTTTCATTTTATCCATGTTGTCAAATTTATTGACATAAAGTTGTTAATATTCCCTTAATATCTTTCCATATATTAATATCTAAGTAATCTGTAGTGATGGTACTGTTCCCACTCCTGATATTGGTCATTTATTTTGTCTTTCATTTTTCCTGATAAAGCAGACTAGAGGTTTCTTAGTTTTATTGATGTTGTCAAAGACTCAGCTTTTCGTTTCATTGATTTTTCTTTTTGTTTTCTATTCTATTGATTTTTGGTTTGATACTTCTTATTTCCTTTCTTCTGCTTACTGTGCTCCTCTTTTTATAAAAAAAAAATTCGTGCTGATTGATTTAAGGACTTACTTCTTTTCTAATGTACGCATTTAGTGCTATAGATTTCACTGTAAGTATCACTTTAGTGGCATCCCACAAATTCTGATATGTTGTGTTTTTATTTTCATTCAGTTCAAAATATCTTTTTAAGTTTCCCTTTTGATTTCTTTTTTGACCCTTTGTTTATGTAGAAGTATGTTGTTTATCTTTCAAATATTTGGGGTATTTCACAAAGATCATTCTGTTATTGATTTCTAATTTAATTCTGTTGTTGTAAAAATTGTATACTTGGTATAATTTAAATTCTTTTAAATATATTGAGGTTTGTGTTGTGGCCCAGAATATAGTGCATCTTGGTAAATGTTCTGTGAATATTTGCACTTGAAAAGAATGTGTATTCTGCTGTTGTTTGGAATGTTCTATAAATGTTAATCAGGTCAAGTTGTTTGATAGTTTTGTTTGAGTCTACTATATCCTTTCTGATTTTCTGCCTATTTATCATATCAATTATTGATAGAAAGGTATTAAAATCTTAGACTATAATTGTCGATTTGTCTATTTCTCCTTGAAGTTCTATTTTTTTTCTTTACTTTATGTACTTTGAGGCTGTTATTAAGAACATAAACATTTGGGATATTATGTGCTCTTGATGAATTTATATCCTTGTCATGATAAAATAGCCTTTATTTCTGGTAAATTTTAGTCACTATTTCCTCAAATATCCATCTTCCATTCTGTAATTACATATATATTAGGACACTTTAAGTAGTCCCACAAATCACTGATGCCCTTTTCATTTTGATTTTTAATTCTTTTTTCTCTTTGAGTTTTATTTGTTAGTTTCTATCGCTGTGTCTTCAAGTTCACTAATCTTTTTTTCTGCAATATCTAATCTACTATTAATCTCATCCAGTATATTTTTCATCTCAGACATGGTAGCTTTATACATTTAATTTGTGATTTTTCTATATCTCTACTTATCTTTTTGAACATCTGTAGTATACTTGCAATAATGGAATATAGTTACAATAAGCCTGTTCATTAATTCTAACATCTACATTAATTCTGGATTTTTTTTCATTTAAAATATATTTCATTTTGAATTAGATATAGGAGGATGCCATTATCTTTACATTTCTTTATTTTTTTACAGTTTTATCCAGCCTCCTACTGGATTCTTATTATTTTTTTCTTTTTTTTATTTCAGCATATTATGGGGGTATAGATGTTTAGTTTACTTTGTTGCCCTTGCCGCCCTTCCCCCTGAGTCAGAGCTTCAAGCGTGTCCATCCCCCAGACAATGCGCATCTCGCTCATTATGTATGTATATATCTATCCCCTCCTTGCCCCTCCCGTCTGCCCGACGCCTGATAAACGTTATTCCTATATGTGCACTTAGGTGTTGATCAGTGAAGCCAGTTTGCTGGTGAGTACATGTGGTGCTTATTTTTCCATTCTTGGGATACTTCACTTAGTAGAATGGGTTCCAGCTCTATCTGGATATATTTTGATTGATTTTTCTTATTATTATGGGTTGTATTTTCCTGCTTCTTTGTATGCCTAATAACTATTTTACTGAGTGCCAGATGTGAATTTTACTTTATTTTGTGCTAGATACTTTTGTATTTTAATAAGTATTCTTGAACTTTATTCTGGAATGCAATTAATTTACTTGGAAATATTTGATCTTTTTGGGTCTTGATTTTGAGATTCGTTAGGCAGCTCCCAGAGCAGTCAGTGTTTAGTCTAGAACTAATTGTTTTTCACTACTAAGTAAAGATCCTCCTAAGAACTCTAAACAATGCCCATGGATTATGAAGTTTTCCAGTCTGGCTGGTGGAAATAAACATTATGCCCAGGCTTGTGTAAGTGCTGGATACTGTTCTTCTGATCTTTTTGGATAGTTCTTTCCACCAGAATCTGATAGTTTCCTCACATTCACATACTGACCAGTCCTCTGCTGAATATTAGAGAGTAACTCTCTGTAGATTTCTAGAGTTGTCTCTTTGTACAGCTTTTCCCTATCTGGTACTCTATCCTGAAAATTCTTGGTTTCCCTGGACTCTCAGCCATCTCCTTAATTCAGGAAGTCTGATAGCTCCACCTGGGTTCTCTCTCCCTGTGCTGCAACCTAGAAACTCTCTCCATCAGTAAGCTGAGGCAATCTCAGCTCATCTCATTTGTCTCCTGTTTCTCAGATATCACTATCCTTCAATACCTGATGTTCAATGTGTTGAAACCTATTATTACACATATTTTGTCTGGCCTTCCAGTTTTCTGAGGCAGGAGGTATGGGAAGTCTGGTCTCTGTTATACCTTCTTGGCCAAAAGTAAAGTTTAATCACTTTCTGATATCCAAATTTTTTTAAGACACAATTAAAATTTGCTTTAAATATTTCTTTGGGGAAGGGGACACCACACTTCTACGCAATGAAGAGAAACTAAATCCAGTGGCCTTTTATTAGTTTATCTCCTATGCTACGAATTCATGGGCAACAGGTCCCAGCACCTTAGGCTCCTTTCCATTGCTTCTCACAAAGTGTGGGATGCCTACTATGCCATGAATTCATAGGGAGTAGGTTCCAGCAGCTGGGGCTCCTTTTCATTTGTTATCACAAAGTGTGCTTCTCTGAGTGGAGCAGGGTGGCACTTCAGTTGAACCCAGGTACCTTTCTCTTTGGCTTCCTTCTTTTTCTGATCATTTTCCTTCACACGTTTCTGGAAGCTATCCCAGCTCTTTGAGTGCTTAATATGCACAATACACACATTAATCCTCTTGGCAAGAATCTTGCCCCTAACTTGTTTGTTTGCAACAATTCCAACAGCATGCTGGGTAACATTGTAGACTCTTCCAGTTTTGCCATGGTAACATTTGTGGGGCATGCCTTTTTTAACAGTACCCATTCCCTTGATGTCTACAATACCACCTTTCCTATAGATTCACATGTGTGTGGCCAAAGGAACAACTCCATGTTTTCTAAAAGGCCTAGAGAACATGTATTGGGTGCCTCTCCTCTTTCCCTTTGTGTTCCTCATTTTGGCAAGTTACTGGAAGATGGCGGCTCCAGCCGAATAAAAGCCGCAATATTTTTTATATAATAATAAAAACTAAAAGAAGACTCATCTTTACCATGTATCCACTTAAATTTGCCCTTAATGTAGTGTAGAGGTTAAGAGCATGGGCTCTGTAGCTGAACCTTCTGGATGCAAATCTCTTTGTGCCGTTTGCTACCTGGTTAACCTTATACAACTTACTTAACTCCTTTGTGTCTTAGCCTCCTTATCTGTAAAATTTAGATGATAATGGTACATATCTCACAAAATTGCTGTGATAATTAAATGAGCTATTAATATGGGTAAAATGCTTACAAAAGTCATTTGTTGGCCCAGAGTAAGTACTCAATAAATGTTAGCTGCTGTTGTTGTTCTTGTTATTGTAATTGTTGCATGAGAATTAATCAAATCAACACGTACTGTCAAAACCTGCTCCGCACTAGAGTTCACAATTTAGCTAGAAAGATAAAACAATGAACTACTTCAAGAATAATGAAGTACTAAATAGAGTTGAACTATGTGCAAAAAAAATAGAGGTCAGTGTGTGTCAGAGTAGACAGAGAAGGAGATATAAATTTGTGTTAATTTCCTGTGGTTGCTGTAACAAATTACGGTCATGCATCGCTTAATGATGGTGATATGTTCTGAGAAGTGCATCGTTAGGCAATTTTGTCATACTGTGAACATCATAGAGTTCACAGAGCACTTACACAAACCTAGACGGTATAGCCTACTACACACCTAGGCTGTATCGTATAGCCTATTGCTCCCAGGCTACATACCTGTGCAGCATGTGATTGTACTGAATACTGTAGGCTACTGTAACACAACAGTAAGTTTTGTGTATTTAAACATAGAAAATGTATAGTAAAAATACAATATAAAAGGTCAAAAATGGTATACCTTTATAGGGCAAATACCATGAACAGAGCTTGCAGGACTGGAAGTTGCTCTGGGTGAGTCAGTGAGTGAGTGGTGAGTGAACGTGAAGTCCTAGGATATTACCGTACACTACTATAGATTTTATAAACACTGTACACTTAGACTACACTAAATTTATTTGAAGATATTTTTCTTTCTTCAATAATAAATTAACCTTAGTTTACTGTAACATTTTTACTTTTAAAACTTTTTAACTATTTTACACTTTTGTATTATAATAACACTTAGCTTAAAACACAAACACATTGTACAGTTACACAAATTATTTTTTCTTTATATCCTTATTATATGAGCTTTTTCTATTTTTATTTATTTTTTTTACTTTTTAAACATTTTTCATTAAAAACTAAGACACAAATACACACATTAGCCTAGGCCTACATAGGATCGGCATCACCCATATCACTGTCTTCCACCTCTGTATCTTGTTCAACTGGAATGTCTTCAAGTGCAATAACACATGTGGTACTGTCATCTCCTAGGATAACTATGCCTTCTTCTGGAATATCTCCTGAAGGTCCTGCCTGAGGCTGTTTTACAATTAACTTTTTGTGTAAGTAGAAGTAGTACACTCTCAAATAACAAGAAAAAGGGAAGTATAGTAAATACATAAACCAGTAACATAGTCATATATCATTATCATAATATACATAATTATGTACCTAATTATATGTGCTATACTTTTATACAGCTGGCAACACAGTAGGTTCATTTCCACCAACATCACCACAAAGACATGAGGAATACGTTGCACTATGACATTAGGACTTCTACCACATCACAACGGCTACAATGTCACTAGGTGATAGGAATTTTTCAGCTCTATTATAATCTTATGGGACCACTGTCTTATATGCAGCCCTTCACTGACTGAAATATCATTAATGTGGTGCATGACTATACCACAAACTTTGTTGCTTAAAATAATATAAAATTATTATCTTACTATTCTGGATATTGGAAGTCTGAAATGGGGCTCACTGGGCTAAAATGAAGATGTTGGCAGGGCTGTGTTCCTTTTCTAGCTTCTAGAAGCTACCCGCATTCTTTGACCCATAGCCTCCCTTATCTCATCTTCAAAGGCAGCAATGGACAGTCAAGTCATTTTCATATCACATCATTCTGACTCAGACTTTTCCGCCTCCCTCTTCCAAATTTAAGGACCCTTGGAATTACATTGGACCCACCCAGATATTCCAGGATAATTGCCCCATTTTAAGGTTAACCTTAATTCCATCTGCTGCCTTAATTCTCCTTTGGCATATAAAGTGATATATTCACAAGTTCTAGGGATTAGGATAAAAAGCATCTCTGGGAGACCATTTTTCTGCCCACCATAAGGTCCAAATGAAGCTGTGCTTGAAAGAGGACCAATACACTGGAACTGTGGCTATTTCTCTTCATTACTTGTCCTATCACCACCCATCCAAGGCTCCATTCTGGACCCTTTACCTCTATACTCTTGTGAGGTAACCCAGTAACTCACATGATTGACCACCTGGAATTAACGCAGACCTCACAAGTCAAGGGCAAAGTCCTTCAATTCTGACACTAACTACCTGGAGTTAGCGTAAACCCTCGCAAGTTAAGGACTCAGTCCCCACTTCAGACTCCACCTGCAAATGTCAGTGTCCCCAAGTTACCCACACTTCTGCCTGGCCAACTACAAATTCAGGGGTTCCCATGATCCCCCTTCAGGCTCAATAATTCACTAGAAAGCACTATACTTGTGAATGCTATTTTGTTATAAATGATACAAATGAACAGCCAAATGAAGAGACACATATGGCAAGGTCTTGGAGGTGGGAGAGTTTCAAAGCTTCCACGCCATTTCCTAGTGGAATCCAGACATGTCATCTTCCCAGCACATTGATGTGTTCATCAACCTTGAAGGTCTCTGAGTCTCACAATTCCAAGATTTTTATATGGGGTTTCATTATGTAGGCATGACTGATTAAATCATCAGCCAAGTGATTGAAATTGATCTCCAGCCGCCCTGAAGGTTTCGTCTTTCAGTCCCAATCCTCTAATCACAAAGCTGGTTTTCTGGCAACCAACCACCATCCTGAAGCTATCTAGTTCCAGCCACTATGAGTAACCTCATTAGTGTAACAAAGACAATCCTATCACCCAGGAAATTCCAATTCCAAATATATTTTTTATTATACCACACCCTCTATGCTGGTGACACCAGATTTAATTTTCTCTGGTAGTCACTAAGATAACCACATAATAAGACATCCAATCAATTTCCAAGCTCAGTGCAGCTAGAATCAGGTGGCATGTCTGTCCCAAGTTCTTTCTTGATTTCCTTGGACCGTAGTAAGTATTCAAAAAATATTTGGTGAAATAAAGAATGAAAGAAAGAAAGAAAGAAATTATCCTCAAGGACATAGATATTATCCTCAAGGAGCTCTAAATCTAGTAGAGAAAACAGATACATGAAAACCATCATTTTCATCCAGTCTGGGAGACCAGGGAAACCTTTGTGGAGGATGGATTAAGTCTAGAAGGAAGACAGTGAGACAGATAAAGAAAGTTAAGTAGTGACTTCATAGCAGAGGACACATCCTGAGTAAAGACGTGATTAAATAAAACAGCAGGCTTCCTTGGTGTCAACCACTTCTTTTCTTATCCCTTCATTCCAGTTCTTTTTCTGTGGCATCTATCCTCTTACCATCCAGTTCCCTTCAGGTTGGGCTATTGCACAGCCTCTCAGAGAGCTCCCTATCTCCAAGGTCCTTTAACTTCCGTCTCACCTCCCTCGAATGCAGTATGCATAGGTCAGCCACAATTTTCCTAGGGTATTTGGATGTCATTATCCTGCTCAGATACTCAATTGCCTTTCACAGAAAGTCCAAACTTCTTATGTGTCAAAGCCCTCTCGAGCCACCTCCTCCTTATTGAACTTCCTTGAGTTCTTGCTACTATCTGACTTGAACTCTGTTCCATCCACTTTGTTTCCTGAGTGAGAAAATGTGACTTGCTCACTTCTGTCTCTGAACCATCCCTAGGCCAGGAATCCCTCTCTTCCCCTTCCCCTCCTCCCTGAACATAGCTGTGGCAAGAGATCAAACTGATGACTGAAAGAGAACCCATTGTGGTAAGCAAAATGTGAGTTAGCTCCCTGCAGACCTAGAACAGGCAGAACAATTTTGTGTGGACACAGGAGTCTCCGGTGAGCAATTCTGGGCCAGCTCTGATCCACAGATACCCTGAGGACTCCTGGGAGAGAGAACTCAGGCAATTCATACCTCATGAGGTTAGGCTCAAGGTACTGAGGCTGCTCCCCACAAAATGGGAGGTGAGAAAGTGTATCTTTAGAGGTTCCACTAGCCCCATTGTCTTCCTTTGTATAATATTTTTCCTCCTTTAAATCCTACAGCTGTCACTGTCATTTCCCTTCATCCTGGCAAGAAGAAAAGGGAGCCAATAATCTTATTCACATTACAGTGTTAGGGACTAAATCTACTATGTCTCATGGAGGATGTCAGGGGGTTGAAAGGGACCTCTGCCACTTACTGGCTATGTGATCTTGGGCAAAGGGCTTGGCTGCTCTGTGCCTCAGTTTTCTTGTCTATAAAATGGGAGTACTAAGAGTACCTATATTACTGTTAGCTATTATTATTATTGTCTGTCAACCTGTGCAGCGACTCTGCCTAGAAGTTAGCCAGCTTGTGCTTTAGTGTCTGCAATGATGGGAGCACTGTGCCTCCTAGGACAGTCCATGTATTTTGTAATTAAAAAGACGTATGAAAAAGAAGAGGTGGTGTTTGCAGAAGAGGAATGGATCCTTCTCGGATCTCTAGAACAAAGCTTATCTAGTGTGTGGATTTTGTGAGGCTGGTTCCCTCCTCCTGAGACCAATGCTTACATCATCGTACTTGCTGTAGAGCAGGGGTCCCCAACCTATGGTGAGTTGTATAATTATTTCATTATAAGTTACAATGTAATAATAATAGAAATAAAGTGCACAGTAAACATAAAGCACTTGAATTATCCTGAAACCATCCCCCCCCCCATGGAAAAATTGTCTTACATGAATATGGTCCCTGGTGCCAAAAAGATTGGGAACCGCTGCTGTGGAGTATTTATATATACAATAATAGCAATTCATCTATTGAGCACTTACTATGTGCAGGCTGCAGGCATTATGCTAAGTGTTTTATATGCATTGTCTAAATTGATCCTTGCAATACACCTAATTATTATTGTTATTAGTTGCTAAAACTTAGATAGTGCCTATTATGAGCTAGGCACTTTTCTAAGTGCTTTACTTATATTAACTAATTAAATCCCACAAAATCCTAAGAGGTAGGTAGTATTATTTGCTCATTTTACAGCTGAGAAAACTGTGGCACTGAGAGGTTAAGTAGCTTGCTCTGGGTCATACAGTTGATAAGTGACAGAGCTTGATTTTGAACCTAAGCAGTCTGGATCCAGAAAGCACTCCTTAAGCTCTGAGTCATACAGCATCCTTATGATGTGGCAATTTTAATCTACACAGTCTCAGAAAAACAACTGTCAACATTGTCTTGTACTTGTGGCTCCTGCCCTCATGTCACCTTTGCCATGGAGAAACTTTGCTTTGCTGTTCATTTTACCTCAGATGTCCTCTTAGAGATCATCCCCACCTCCCCATCTTTGCTAGTGATAAATTGTGAGACATAAGACAAATTGCTTGATGTTTTTCATTCTCAGTTTCCTCCCCTGCAAAATGTAAATTTATCCACCTGCCAAGATTGTTATTACTGTCTGCCCCAGCCCATACCAACCAACCCAAGCCAACCTGCCCACATACTACTCAACTGGCAGCCAATAAAGCCAAATACCAGCCCTCAGGGCCCCTTTCACAGCAATCACCTTGAACTCACTCACTTTGCTGCTGCTCTGGCTCCTCATTGCCTCTGGACTGGTCCCCAGAGGTACTTGCTTCCTGACCTTGGCTACGCATTCTGTATCTGTCTTTGCACTGATCTCACAGACTCGATCATCTCAAGTCTCCTCATTTGGATCCTCAGTGCTTCCCAGGCAAAGATTTGCATTCTCTCTCTGGTTCTGCGTGTTCTTGGCTGTTCCAGCTATCCCCTGCCCAGCCAAGTCCCAGACCTACCTCTCAATGAGCCAACCCTGGGCCACTTGCCAAGAGCCATCAAATTATACCTCTGCTAGTACATGTTGTGCAACAATATGACTGCTTCTTCCAGTTTACCACTGCCGAGTTCCCATTCAGGAGTTTCCTACATCTAGAATGCGCCCTTAACCCAACCATTACAATGACAATTTCCATCCTTGCCACTTTTCTGCATTACTAAGCACCATCTCAACCCTTGTAGATTCCAAGCACTTGGGGAGACAATTCAAATGGTAGATTCTATCCAGTTTTCTTCCCAATAAAATAACCGCTAGTACTTATTAAAAATTTCCTGTATGCCAGGCACAGTGCTAAAAGTGATTTACATGCATTCTTTCACTTAAACTTTCCAAAAATCTTATGTGACAAATATCATTATCCTTATTTTCTGATTGTGGAAACTAAGGCACAGAAAGTTTGAGTGACTCACTTGGGATTACACAGCCACAACATGGCAGAGCTGGGAATCTTAATTTGGCTCTGCATTCTTTTAAATCCCACACTTCTAATCCCTGTATACTATTCCCTCCTAACTTACATCATATCTGCCCCACTAAGTCCTTGAAGACCTTGCTGGGCCTATTTACAGTTCGAGAAATTGTGAAAATCTTTGTCTGCTCTTTCCTACTAACCCTGCCCACACAGTGGGTAGGTGGCTTCCAGCACTCTTGGTTAAGCCCAGCCTACCTGTATCCTTCTCTATGGCCCCATGCCAACTGAAGGCTGGAAGAAGAGCAGGTGCTGAAACTCTCAGCTCCACGGTGGCCAGTTGCAGGAGCTGGTATAAGAGGAAGACTGTGGATTGGCAGAGTACTGGTGAGAATCAGCCTCCCACCTCAGGAATGCTCTCAAGCAAGTCACAACTTCTCACTGGGAAAACCGGGGAAGTCCCAGCCCCGGGCCATTACACTGGGCCCATTCACCCACACACTATGCAGCAGGCAGCCAAAGAAAACAAGTCCTAGCCCTCAGGGTCTCATTTGAGGCAACTGCCTTGAGCCTTGTCACTTCACTCCTACTCTTGCTCTTCACTTCCTTCTCTGTTCCTTTGCATACCTGGCTCCCGACCTCTTGGAACTGTCTCCTATTTGTGGCCCTGCATTCACCCCTTAGGCTTGCCACACTCAGCTTTTGACCCTCTCAGTGCTCTCTAATAACGGGCTTGCCCTCATCCTCTGGCTCTTCCTGCTCCTTAAAGTTGTGGGTCACTACCCTGACCAATTTAAGCTCCCACCCTGAGAAACCCTACCCTGGTACCAGCCCACCTGACTAATGCTCCAGTCCTCAAGGAAGTGGAGGGTTGGGGGAACAGAGAGGGGTATCAGAAAGTGATGAGAATTCAATGAGACAGATGTCTAGACAGTGCCCCCACCTAGTGTAAATGCCTCCTTCATGGTATACTGAACTCTAGTTCCGTTTCATTATTTAGCAACTTCCTGTGGCCCACCTATTCATTCCGCAAAATAGACACGACCCAGGGAGCTGAGAATGCATACAGCTACCATATTCTCTCAACTATAAATTGTAACATGTGAACTGATACTACGAATGTGCTTATGACAACAACACAGTAGAATATTTGAATTCATGACTGCTCTGGAAAATCTTTGATGAACCATTGCCGTGTTTATATATTATGATGGAAAGGTGCCACACGTGCTTATGTGCTCAAAAAGATGCCTGTTAGCCTGACATATTGACCACACCTTCTCCATACTGCCCATTCCTTGCATTCTGGCCATACTCACCTCCCTTCTGTTCTTCATATCTGCCCTACTCTCTCCTACTACAAAGTGCAAGCTATTTCTTTACTGGCAAGCTCTTTCTCTCTCCTTGAGAATTAACTCCCTATCTTTCTCTACATCTTACCTCCATCATCACTTCTTCCTTTTTTATTTCAGAATATTACAGAGGTATAAATGTTTTGGTTATAGAAATTGCTTTTGTACCATCTGAGTCAAAGTTATAAGTGTGCCCATCCACCAGATAGCGTGCATTGTGCCTGATAGGCATCATCACTTCTTTAAGGGAGTTTTCCATGTCTCCCTCATTCTTAGTACCATGATCCTGTCCATTGGATCCATTGTAGCATCTGCTGCCATTGAAAATTTGCATTTATTTGTGTGATAATATGACTAATGTCTGCCTCCACCATCAGAATGAAAAGTCCATGAGAACAGGAGCCATGTGTTATTGTGCACTACTGTCTCCTCAGCACCTCGCGTGGTCTACACCAAGTGGGTGGTGCTTTTTTGTTTGTTTAATTTTGCAATGAATGAGTGGCCTAGAATTCCCACCAACCAAGTCTTCCAAAGATCTTTGGCTAAATGCATGAACCAAATGTAAAGTGAAGGAGAGTCCTGGGGTACATCTGGGTTGGTTCCCTCCTATCAGCAAGTTGGTACCTAGGAGTTTAACAGGAGAGTAATGTACTAACTCTTGCCAAGGGTGACACAGGCTATGTGACTTTCTAAAGTAGAGTAATTGTGATAGCTGGGACACAAAGAGAGAAGCAATATGCCCAGTCTCACTTAGCTAATAGATAGCATAGCAAGGATTCAAACCCCAGTGGTCTGGCTCCACTTGATTATTAGCTTTGCTGAACTTTACTAGTTTTCTCATCTGCAAAATGGGAGCAATGGTGCCAGCTTGCAGAGTCATAAGAAGTAAATGAGATGATATATTGAAATCACTTGCACATATTAAGTATTCATTGTATGGTACCTTTCATGGTACATTGTATGGTGTACCATTCATTGTATGTTATTAGTTTCTCTGAAGGTGAAGGGAAGCCAGAGAGGCTATATGCTAGGATGTAGAGAAATGCCTGCCCTTCCACAGGAGTCTCTCATCTTTGCCCTGTTTCTTTCTTTCTCTCTTTCTCTCTCTCTGTCTCTTTCTCTTTCTCTCTCTCTCTCTCTCTCTCTCTCTCTCTCTCTCCCCTCCCCCCACTCCCCTCTGGCTCTCTTTCTTACCTTCCTCTCCTCCTCTCCATCTATCATCTCCTCCAGAAAGATGTTTTTAGGGGTTAAGAAAGGAAGAGAGAAGTTAGGAAGAATGGGCTGAAAATGACACTGGAAGGAGAAAGACACAGAAGAAAGACAGGAAAGAACGGACAGCACGTGTAGAATGGTTACACCTTTGCTCTACCAAATAAAATGAAAAATATGGCTGCATATAACTTTACTACAGGATTTTCTTTTCCTTTTTAAAAGGAGATGGGGAGTGAAGAAGCATACAGACATGAACCTGACTAAGAGTCCCGTTGAGGTATGGCCAGCCTTATCCCAAATTGTCTGGAAAAAACAGAAGGCCTAGAAAAAAATCCCAATTTATGTAGCTTTAAAACACACATGCACACACACACACACACACACACACACACACACACTCCACCACCACCATTCAATGCTGTCCATTTTGGCATTTCCCAGTCATTTGTTCATGTTTGTATGTCTGTTGGTTGAGCGTGTCCCTGGCTCTCACAGAACAGAAGCCCCAGGAGCCCAGGGAATGTGTCTTTTCCTCTGCAACCAAGTGCTTAATGTTTTCTGGGAATTGTGATGAGAGATGGATGAGGGGAACCGCTCTTCTGATGGTGGTAACCTAGGCAGCTCCCTATCCCCTGCTGGGTTTGTTTAGCTACGCCTCAGATACCAGCATACCTGGGCCTCTTAGAAGACAAGGACCCAATTGAATAGATCCCCTGGACGTCCAAGGGGCAGAGCACAGTGGGAGAAGTGATTCTTGGGAGATTGCTAGGCTAACTTGGCAGGCTGGAGACTTGGGAAACCTCTGGGGTACATGTCCAAACCAAACTTGTGAAATACTGGCTCATCCCCAGGTCCTCTGCTAGGGCCTTTGGGGAGAGTCCTAAATGCAAGCCAGTCAAGTTGAACATTACACTATTTGTAATTACAAGACAGAAAAAAAAAGACAGAAAAAAGGGAGGAGGAACAGAAACCAGGAACATAATTAAGGCTTGGCGAGCAACATCTTGGATACAGTGTCATTAAAAGTAAAGCATGCTTCTATAAATTAATGAATGCAAGCTTTTAAAAAATTTTTGTTTTCAAGAAAAAAATGAATGTGCAAAAGGAACCATTGTAGTAGTTAGCATTTCATAAAATGAAAAAGATACTTGTATTCAAAGGGAAATGTGCCATGGAAACACTTAAGAGATGAGATGTTGTGGGATCTTAATCATGAACATATGCAAAGTATTACTATAATTAGCATTGTTATAACTCTATATGATGTCCTTAGTTGGGGAGGTGGTGGTGTGAGGGAGAATTTTGCATGTGATGAGTAACCATAATGCTACTTCCCTATTCCTGCTAACGGTCCTGACCATCTTTAGAGCTGAAATGTAACTTCATTTCTCACAGCTATAGTCAGGGGAATAAAAGTAGAGAAACAGGAGTTAGATAACTTGAATTATATTCTCATCTTTCTCCTCATCCTACTATGGAAGCTCAACAAGTCACTTCACCTCTCTAGATCCTAAACACTCCACTGGTCATTTAGGATTTACTACATGTTATAGATGGTGCTTGCTTTTGTTGACATAGAATTTTCTCCCTGCATGTATCATAGCTGTAGTCCAGATACAATGTGATTTGAGAAGTCCTGAAGATCAATACAGATCTATGTTCCTAGCCACTCTATCCAAGAATTCTGTATGGGCTGAGTGGAAACTAGACAATGGTTTTCAGAGAATGTGACTTCCTTTTCCCTTTCAATTCAGTAAGCCTTTCCTGAGCACCTACTCTGGGTGCTGCCTTACAGGAAGTTAAAGTGCACATGTAGAATTTGGAGACCACTAAACTTTCTGGAAAACTCACACAAGGGTCTCCTACTCTAACTGCATGCACTGACTTCTACTGCCTCTTTATCACTTCAGTGGGGCCAATAGACTCTCTGGCCCCTTTCTCCTGCTCTTGATAGATGTGAGTTTCAGCAGAAGCAGAACTCTTCAATGAAAAAAGTCAACCAAGCTTTGAAGACCCAGGGTACCTCTGAGTCTCAGGGAAATGCCTGACTTTTGAAACATCTATGGCAAATTGTTTTCTGCCTATTACTTCAATCTCTAGGAGGAGAGAAAAGAGGCTAGAGGCAGGAACAGGTACAAAGGATGGTATGGCTCCCCTAATGTCCCATAATCCACAAGGAGGTACTCTTGGTGCAAAAACACCACCCCACCACTACTCCACACCAGCCAGCACATGCAATTGGGACAGAAGTCTGTCTTCTTTCTCCTCTCTCCCTCAACTCACAGCCACTCCTACCCTTCTCATACATACAAAAACAATTTGGTACATTGAGAGGGTTGAGTTCCCAGTATGACTTCTTGTTCCAGTTCACTCCCACAAGGGTCTGGGCTCTGAATTCTCTAGGACAGGCCTTGGGTGCCCACATTCTCTTGGTCTAGGATTATAGGGAATGGAAGGAAGATGCTGATGCTGAGGAGAAGGAAGGGGCTGCTAGGTAAAATGAGATTTCTTCTGTGCTCCCATCCTCTTTGTTAGGGTTGCTATGAAAGGTGCATCCTATGCTGGAGAAGTCCTCATAGAACACCAGTGGAGGTGAAAGGAAACAGTCTGGACACCAAGCAGAAGCAGAGAAATTCTAACAGGTCACCCAGAGCCATACAAATTGTTCCTCCAACTCCACTAGGACCAGATCCCAAGACAGTGATCAGCTACCACCGCACCCTGTGTATCTCTGGAAAAACAAAGCATTCAGCTGCTCAGCATTAATGATGAGCTGTGATTAACACTTTATATAGACTTTGGACCCAATATGGGACTTGTTTGTGGAAACAATGTCTACCAACAGCCTTTTGGGTCCCAAGGGACATCAGTTGGAACTAGGATGGGGCCAGAGGCAACACCAGATTAAAGAGGACCACTGGCATCCTTGAAATCTAGGCAGGGGAGAAGTCAGAGAGAAGTAGGAAGTCCTACAAGAATAGGAGCTAAAGAGGAGACAAAGATGGGGAGAGAAAGAAGGGAAGGACAACAGAGGAGAGGAAACAAGCAAGCATTTCTCAGAGGGCCCCAGCCAAAGGCCTTATATACCTTGGAACTTGCCATCTCCCCCACCATTCACTCCCCAGTCACACTGCACCTTTATTCTTATTCCCTCTACCCTACTCTCTCTCTAACCATCATCAGGATATCTAAAAATCACATATCTGCAAACAGCAAAACATGTCAAATCCCTTTTTGCTTAAAAGCCACTATCTAACTTTTAGTGGCTGGTGAAGATGTCACATTGTAAGTAGATTTTCTTTGTTGCCAGATCTCTTGTTGCCATGCTATTCTCTGTAGTCAATATCACTCAGCTCTTTGGGGTGAGCTAGAAAGGCATAAGGGTCCATTTTTAGAGATTCTCCTCTGAGTTCAAGTACTACTATTAAATACATTAGGGCTGACTGTCTTTGGCACCTTTTTCTGTCTTTTTTTTTTTTTTTTTTTTGTTTTGATACAGAGTCACACAGTTTTTCCCCGGCTAGAGGGCTATGGTGTCAGCCTAGCTCACAGCAACCTCAAACTCCAGGGCTCAAGTGATCCTCCTGCCTCAGCTTCCTGAGTAGCTGAGACTACAGGCATGTGTCACCATGCCTGGCTAATTTTTTTTTCTATTTTAGTTGCCCAGCTAATTTCTTTCTATTTTTAAGTAGAGACGGGGTCTCATGCTTGCTGAGGCTGGTCTCGAACTCCTGACCTCAAGCGATCCTCCTGCCTTGGCCTTCTTGAGTGCTAGGATTACAGACATGAGCCACCACATCTGACATTTTTTCTGTCCTTTTAGCACCATCATCCTCCTTGATCTTAATTCCCTTTGGCAAGCCTCCTGCTCAATATTTCCCTACCACATTCCATTATCCTAGTCCTTCAGGAACCTGCTGTTCCTTCTTCTGTACAGCAAATGAACTCCCTCAAAGGTGTTAAATATGGCTTAATGTGCCGCTTGTATCATTGCATTTTCATAGGGGTTAACCCCCCCCCCAAAATAGCCCTCAGATGAAAGAATAACAAGTCTGACTATAAATAAGA
The DNA here is from genome assembly GCA_963574695.1 of Propithecus perrieri. Classification (NCBI taxonomy): domain Eukaryota; kingdom Metazoa; phylum Chordata; class Mammalia; order Primates; family Indriidae; genus Propithecus; species Propithecus perrieri. The sequence continues at coordinate 31,934 of CAUYRB010037827.1, forward strand.
AAAATTTTGGAAGAGGAGACCTGTCTTTACTGCTTCTGGTAAAGGCTAATCTTGGGGATAAGGATAACACTATCAGGTCACCAGCAGGTATTTGCCAAAGCTGAAAGTTTGCCCTGTGATTTTCTTAAGTTGCTTAGGGGACAGAGGCAAGCACAGCCAATGGAAGTAAGTCTTACTTCCTACCTTATTATTCAAACTCTCAAGAGTTCTTACCTTCAGAAGCTGCATGCAATGACTATCTCATGCCATGGCATTTGTTCAGCTGAATAACTTTTCTGCAGGTATATTCATGAGGATGCCAACAGCAGAAAAGATAGATTCTCTTGGGCCCTGGGTTCCTCCCCATAATCATGCATAACCCATGGTTACTTCCAAACTGCTATGGTCCAAATATCTCCCCACGTTCATGTGTTGAAACTTAATCCTCATTGTGGTGGCATTAAGAGATGGGCCTTTTGGGAAGTGATTAAGTCGTGAGGTAAGAGCCCTCATGAATAGATTAGTGCCTTGTAAAAGAACTGGAGGGAACTAGCTTAGGCTCTCTTGCTCTTCTGCCATGTAAGGACACAGTGTCCTTTCTGCATTTTAACAAGATCCATAAGCAATTCAAATACACATTAAAATTTGAGAAACCCAGGTGCTATGGTTTCAATGTTTTTGTCCCCTTCAAAATTCATGTTGAAACTTAATCCCCAATGCAACAGTGTTGGGAAGTGTGGCCTTTGAAACATGATTGAATCATGAGGGTTCCACCCTCATGAATGGGATTAGGTGCCCTTATAAAAAAGCTTGACAGAGGGAGTTCATCCTTTTTGTCCTTCTGCCTTCTCCCATGTGAGGACACAGCACTCCTCCCCTCCAGAGAATGCAGCAACAAGGCACCATTTTGGAAGTGGACACTGGGCCCTCACCAGACACCAAATCTGCCAATGCCTTGTTCTTCGACTTCTAGCCTCCAAAACTGTAAGTAATAAATTTATGTTGTTTATAAATTACCCAGTTTCAGGTATTTTACTATAGCAGCACAAACGGACTAAGACAGAAATTGGCGCCAGAGAATTGGAGGTATTGCTGTAGGAAATACCTGAAAATATGGAAACAGCTTTGAAACTGGGTAATGGGTAAACACTGGAACAGTTTTGAAGTCCATGCTAGAAAAAGCCTAGATTGCTGTGAACAGAGCATAAAGGGCAATTCTGGTGAGGACTCAGAAGAATAGGACAGCTATAGAGAAAGCCTAAGTCTTAGTGGTCACAAGCAAAATGTTGGTAGAAATATGGACAGTAAAGGCCATTCTGATGAGGTCTCAGACAGAGATGAGAAACAACGTATTGAAAACTGGAAAAGGCCATCCTTGTTATAAAGTGACAAAGAACTTGGTTGAATTGTGTCTGTGCCCTAGAATGTTGTAGAAGGCTGAACTTAAGAGCAATGAACTATGATATTTGGCAGAAGAAATCTCTAAGCAGCAGTGTTGAGGGCACTGCACAGCTTCTCTTAACTGCTTATACTAAAATGTAAGAAGAGAGAAACAATTTAAACACAGAATTTATAAGTAAAAGGGATGCAAAACATAAAGATTTGGAAAATCCTTACCTGGCCATGTGAAGAATTTAAAAAAGTGTTTAGGAGAGAAAACCAAGGGGTGGCCCAGCTACCTTTTAATAAGGATATTAGTATGAAGAAAAGGAAGCCAGGTGCTTTCATCAAGACAATGAAAGAATGACCCCAAAGGCATTTTGGAGATCTTTGAGGTTGCCACTCCCATCACTGGCCCCCTGGAGTGCCAGGCCCTTGAGAGGAGAAGGGTTTCAAGGAAGAGGTCTAAAAGGCCCTTGGGACTTCAGGTTGTACTGCCCGGGGCCACCTCAAGTCTTTGTTCTCCAAATTCTGACACAGTGCTCCTTGGCCATCCCAGCTGTGGCTTAAGTAGGCTTACTGCTTGGGCTTGGGCCACCACCCTGGAAAGCACTAGCGGTAAGCCTTGATGACATTCACATGGTGCTAACTCTGCAGGTACACAGGGTGCATGAGCTATGGAGGCATGGCTAATTCTACCTAGATTTCAAGGGATGCCACAGAGAGTGCCCCCAAGGGCAATGCCCAGCACATTCGTGGGATTGGGGCTGCCACAGAGAGTTCTCATTAGGACAATGCCCAGTAGAGCCATAGGAACAGGGCTGCCACAGAGAGCCTCAACTAGTGCAATGCTTAGTGGATCCATCGGGGTGGGGCTACCCCAGAGACCCTGGAACTGTAGAGCTGCCATGTGCAACTCCAGCCTGGGAGCTGGACTCCAACCCATGAGAGCTACTGTGTGGTTTGTGCCAGCAAACCTGTGGGGATGGTGTCTTCTTGAGGCTTGGGGATCCAACCCCTTCCGCGGTATGTCCAGAAGGCAGCACATGGAGTCAAAGATTATTCTCAAGCATCAGGATTTAATGTTATTTGCCTTGTTGGGTTTTGGAGTTACTTAGGATCTTTTACCCACTTTTGCTTATTTCTTCCTTTTGGAATGGGAATGTCTGCCCTACGCCTATCCCACCATTGTATTTTGGAAGTACATAACTTGTTTGATTTCACAGACTCACAGTTGGAGGGGGAATTTTCCTTAGGATGAAACCCACCTTTGAGTCTCACTCATATCTGATTTAGATGCGACTCTGGACTTTAGATTTTGAGTTTATGCTAACATGAGTTAAGCCTTTTGGGCTAGTGGGATGGAGTAAATGCATTTTGCATGTGAAGGGACATAAATTTGGGGGCAAGGAGCAGAAAGCTATGGTCTGAATGTTCCCCAATTTCATATGTTGAAACTTAATCAATATTAAGAGGTATGGGATTGGGTGCCTTTACAAAAGAGCGTGACAGAGGGAGTTTGTCCCTATTTGACCCTTCTGTCTCTTCCACCATGTGAGGTTGCAGCACTCCTCCCTTCTGGAGGATGAAGCAACAAGATGCCATCTTGGAAGTAGATATTGGGCTCTCCAACAGATACCAAAACTGTCGGCACCTTGCTCTTGGATTCTCAGCCTCCAAAAGTGTGAGAAATAAATTTATGTTCTTTATAAATTATTCAGTTTACAGTATTTTATCATAGCAGCACGAATGGACTAAGACACAAATTATGCTCTTTATTCAACTTATGGACTAACTAACCGGGTAAAACAAAGTGATTTACAGGATGAACAACATTCACAGAGATGGAGGTAGAGGACTCCAGTGAAAGTCTACTCCGCTCCACCCTGGGCTAGTCATGTTGGCCTGCCTCTGCATTTTGTGGTCCCATATCTCATGTACCTTTTGTTCCACTGAGCTCTGAGCCAGGCCAGGAAGGCAAGTCTATTACGTCTTCCAAGTGCAGTGGCAGAGTTCCAAGTGCAGGAAGGAAGCAATCTTATCAGATCTCTGGCCCATTGATAAAACCACAGAAGGAAATCATTGAGTTTTAAATTGAGAAAGGGAAGTCTTAGATAAAACTAAGAATTGCCTGTGAGTTTCCACTTTAAAATCACTTTTGCCACATCAATAGAAAAGCTTTTTATCATAGCTAGGGTAATTTATTTGTAGTCTTAGAACTGAAGTGCTGTCTGCATGTTTAGAGCTGCTCATAAGGTCTTCAAGTAATGACTAGCCCCTCCCACCCCCAAAAGATAACCATTCTTTTCTCCACCCCACTTCCTTTTTTGATCCATCAGGTCTTGTCTTAAAGACCCAGAGTTCTTTTTTCAGATACTCTCTGAGGCTTCCCACTCTATTTTGGTTTCACAATAGAAGAAACTGCCAGATGAGGCAAGGAGACTACCTGGACAACCTATCAAAAGAAATTATGGATTTGCTTTCATTCTAGACATGCTACTATAAAGAGTTGTCAACTACCTATCTACCTCTGTCTAGAATATACTCCTCTATTTTAAGATCCTTTCCAAAGCTAGACTTTGAAAATTCTACATGGAGTCTTGAGTTTTTTACTTTGTCAGTCAGCTTGCTAATTTATTTTTGTATTCAATGGTATTCTTCTTCGACCACACTCAGGTAGAGACCAGAACACTGAGAGTGGCCTGGAGGAAGAGGTAAATATACAAACATACAAATGAACACTGAGGCCAGAGAGACTTTCAGACAGACACACAATTTCAATGGAACCTTTGTGCTGAGCAGCCTTCTTCATTAACTTTAAGACTTATGCTAAATTCCTAAATGTCAGTGACCTAAAGGCCTTGTTGGGAGTTAAGGAAGAGTGGAAAACCCAATAAAGGATAGAAATCTCTTGAATTTTTCTCTCTTTTTTTCCAAGTTTGGGAAACAATACAATGCAGGCTTTTAAGTCTTCTATAAATTTATTTTTAATAGCTTTACTGAGATATAATTTACTTATTATGCAATTAATTCATTTGAAGTGTACACTTTAGTGGCTTTTAGCATATTCACAGAGATGTGCAACCATCAACACTATATAATTTTAGAACATTTTCATCACCTCCTAAAAACCCATATTCATTAGCAGTCACTCTTTATTCCCTCCAAATCTTTCCCCTAATCCTTGGGCAACCACTAATGTACTTTCTATCTCGACAGATTTGCCTATTCTGGGCATTTCATATAAATGAATCCATATAATAAGTCTTTGTCTGGCTTCTTTCTCCTAAGATAATGTTTTTAAGAATCATCCATGTTCTAGTATATATCAGTACTTTATTCCTCTTTATAGCTGAATAATATTTCCTTGTATGAATATACCACATTTTATTTATCCTTTTGTCTGTTCATGGACATTGGCATTGTTTTTACTTTTTGGCTAGTATGAATAATGCTGCTGTGAATTTCATGTGCACATTTTTATGTGGAAGTCTGTTTTCATTTTCTATAAGTACATACCTAAGAATGGAATTGCTGTATAGTAGCTAGCTGTATGTATAACCTTTTGAGGAACTGTCAGACTGTTCTCTGAGCTGCTATATCATTATACATTCCCACCAGCAAAGAATGAAGATTCCAATTTCTCCACATTCTCAATGACTCTGATTATTCTCTGTCTTTTTTATTATTGCCATCCTAGTGAGTGTAAAGTGTTATGTCATTGTGGTTTTGCTTTATATTTTCCCAATGTCTAACAATGTTGAGTATCTTTCCATGTGCTTATTGGCCATTTGGAAATCTTCCTTGGAGAAATTTCTTGCAAATTATTAGTCCATTTTCAAATTGAGTTAGTTTGCTTTTTATTACTGAGTTTTAATAGTCCTAGATACAGGTCCCTTAGTAAATTCACTTTGTGTGTGGGGATCAGGGATAAAAACCTACCTATCGGGTACAATGTACACTATTCTGGTGATGGGTACACCGAAAGCCATGACTTCAGCATGATACAATTCATCTATGTAACAAAAAACACTTGTACCTCCTAAATCTATTGAAATAAAAAAATGAAAATTTATATTTCTTTAATATTATCCCCAAAATAAATAAATAAACAAGCATTTTGCTGGATCACTGCTTTATTTTCCATATTCCCTCCCAACACCTAACATAGTTGGGTAATTCTCCTCTTAACACCTTTATTACTTCTAGGCTACTGCCTCCATTTCAGAGAGACACCAATATCTCTAGCCACCACTGATCCTTTGCCATGGATGGCAGGCCCTACTGTTGGTATATTGAGATACTTGAGACACCTTACCTAAGACACTGGATGTCTTCACTGTCCTCTCTACGTGCCAACCCAAAACTGATAACAGTTCAACCTTATATTACAAACTAGAAAACAACACAGCACCCCCATTCTTGTGCCCAAATGACTGAATAACTAAAGAAGAACATGTCGACCTTCAGCTAGGCTGATGGCTGACACCAAAATGGTTCCAGTTCCTTTCAAACATTAGTCAAATGAGCCATATAGACCTTTCAGCACCTTGAGTCACCTCAGAAAAAGTGTCTTGCCCTGCTTTCTTTGCCATCTCTCCAAGAAGATGGTATTTTCTTCAAAGACAACAAAGAGCCATCCACTATAATTATCTAAACTACCAGTCAAAAATTGGAATGTTTACAGGAGCTTGTCAGGTAACCTGATGAGTGAAGCTGCCCAAGTGTAGATTGTGGTGGAGACTCCGGGAAACCAGAAAGCAAATACACAATGTATATGCAACTTGACTCCAGCTGCTTTTGCCATGCAGGATTGCAGGCCCTGTGTTGTCAGAACTTCTGATTTTGGGGGAGAAAAGCTGGAAACCAGGATTTTTATGTGAAAAATTCTCTTTTTAAGTACTGGCAACTAACTTGATGCTTAAAAAAAAAAAAAAAACATCGTGTAGGCCAAACAAAACATGTGTGCTGGCTGGATCTGGCCAACAAGCCACCAGTTTACAATCTCTGTTTAAAACACTACTTAATTCTTCCTCTTCTGTTCCCTGTCATTAGCAGCATCACCCTGGGATCCCATTGCTGCTCACATGCTTAAGTCTTCCTTCTTCTGACTGTTAGCCTTTTTTAAAGCACTATTTTCTTCTAGCTCTTTCTTCTCCATGTGCATGCTCAGATATATCCATCCATAAAGAGTAGCTTAACATACTAATGAAGAGCATAAACTTCGGAGCTTTGGAGTCAGTAAGCTTTATGTTCAATTCTAGCTCTGCAAATTACTAGCTGTGTGTCTTTGGGCAAGTTACTTTACCTCTCTGAGCCTTGGTTTCTTCATCATTAACATGGGTACAATAACCTCTCGTTCACAGACTTGTTTTGAAGCAATATATTTAAAGAACCTAACACATAATAGGTGCTTAATAAATATTATGGATCATCCTTTATCCTTACTTTTTAAACTAACATTATCTAATATTTGTCTCATTGGCACCCTTAACTCCACCTCTTTTCTCCTTTTAACTTCAAGTTCTTGTGGTAACACTGTTTATATTCACAGTGTGAAATACGCAAGCCTCAGCATTTATCTGGACCCTGTCCTACGTCATTTGAATACACCTCATCCCTCCCTCAACCTCCATCACAGATTACGTACAATTTTCCTATGTATTTTTTTCATTGTTAAATCTGAATAACAGCTGCTTATTTTCATACTTGTTAATCTCCTAGAAGCTTCTGATAGAACAAACACCATATACTCTACCAACCTCTTTGAATGGGCTTCCAGGATAACAGTCCTGACCCGGTTTGCCTCAGGCATCTTGGATCACCCAATGACATCTGTCTATTCAGGTTTGCATCATACCAGCTCCTTCTGAAAGGTCTCTTGCTTTTATCTGTATTCATTAAGACATAGATGGAATTCATCTGGTCACATGGACTCTATTTCATTAAGGGTAGAAAGCATAAAAGATTTTCATATAATTCCATTAAGTTCTCCATATGCAAACAAATTCTGGCAGGATGGTCCACCATCAACTCAAGTTAAACATGAAAAAGAAAAGAGGGAGTTAGACCTGGGGAATATGAGCCATTTGAGTCTCACCACCCTTAATCAGTAAGACGGCTCCATTGACCTTATTGGTATAGAGAGCACCTCTCTAGCTTCCTAAGTAATCATCAGAGGTGATAGCTAAGAAGCCATGATTTTTATTCCAGGCTTCAAACCCCTCCTACATCCCTGTAATTCTTTCTACTTTCTGTCCTAATTGAATGGACATAGTTTGCACATTTGGATCTGAAGGCTATGCCAGAAGAGAATTTTCAAAGGTACGTTTCAAAGGAGGATATTAAGAATATAGCTTCCCAAGATGTCTACTTTGAAGAGGACAATATTTATTGAGATATAAAGTTCTGATATGTTTGTATAGAAAGAAGTCACATTCATCACTTTGTGGTTACACTTCATGTGTGAAGACACACCTGCCTCAGGTTCACCTCAGGCACATCCCATTTCCACCTCTGAACCTTTTCCAAAACAGTATATTCTGCCTGGAATATACTTTCCCTTCAAGTAGCCAAATGGCCTTTCCCATGATTTAAATAGCTTCTGAAATCCCATCAATCCTCTAGTCTTCTAAGATTTATTGGCCAACTGACAAATTTTTTTTGGCTCAGCCTGGACGTGGAAAACGTGTAGCTATTCTCCCCTCCCTGATCATGTATTTAGCCCTCATTACCTCACCCCTACTGAAGTACATTTACCCTTTCTTTATGTTGGTATAATTTGTTCCAGTCATAAATTAAACAGAGAATAATGTCTCCTTAAAAAAGGAATAGTTTATAAACCCAAGACTCAGAATTCTACCCATAATGCTATTGTGCAATACATTGATTTAATATTAATAGCTTAAGAAAATCCTAGGTTTTGGTTACGGGTATTAGGGTGTGAAAGTTGGCAGAGCCTAGGTCCCTATTGTGAAATACAAATGCAAATAAATAAATAAATAACTTTCTTATTATAGAAAACAAAAAAATTAAATGCATATATGTGAATTAGAATGCAGCAACACTTACTAGTATTTATTAATGACCTTAATGAAGGTAGAATAATGTGGTAAAAATTAATAACACCTAACAATATAAGTGTGGCTAGGGCTCACATACTGATCATTGTTTTTTTTTCTCTTGTATGCATTAAACGGAGAGTAGCAAAGTAGTTGAACGAGAGTAGTGGAGTCACATGTACCTAAGTTTCAACACTAGTTCTACCACTTACCATCTGTTTGATCTTGGTCAAGTTAATTAACTTCTCCGAGCCTCAGTTTCATAATCTTTAAAATGAAAGTATAATAGTATCTACCTTACAGGGTAGTGGCAAAATTATTAACAAAAGATAACATTTATGGACAAACTACTGGGAATTAGGCATTGTTTTAAGCCCTTTAAATGGATTATCTCATATAATCCTCCCCACCGCACTATGAGATCACCTCCAGTTTATAGGGCTCCCTAAGCAAAAGGAGGTTAAGTAACTTGCCCGAAGTCACACAGCTAGTAAGTGGTGGCACTAGAATGTGAATCTAGGTACTCTATTTCTTCACCACAATCCTGCAATACTTCCAAAGAATAGATGATGTAATGCCTGCAAAGCACTTAATAAAGTGCCAAGCACATAGCAAGTGCTCAATAAAAGCAAACTACTAGTAGTATTATTATGACTTATTAAGAATAACTCCTCACATTTTTGGTTCAGTGTATTCAGCCAGGTCCATAATTCATATAAATACATCCTCCTCAGGGTTTTCAACCTTAGAGTCTTATCTCTCAGAAGTCAGGTCCTATGGTGATATGGCTCTCTTTGTAGATGACCACATGGAATTACATCCTTAACTGCTTTCTGAAGTAGAGTAGCAGGAGAAGAAGAGGAAGAGGGAAAAGGGAGAGAGGTTCTTAATATTTGTGGAAATGGTTTCAGTAATGACAAGGGAGTCTGTGGGACTAGGTTAGACTTCTACTATGAGAGTTTCAGGGTTCAGATTCGTTGCTATCGATAGAATAGGGATGATTTCCTGCCAGCCCACTCACCTCCAGGGTGATCCATATCCTTCTATGGAGCCTATAAGCCCTTTCTTTTGAAGGAAAGGCTTCTCTCCCATCTTTTTACCAAGCTGAACTTGGAAGGAAGAGCAGGAGGCAGACAGGTGGGGGAGGGGCATGGAGAAGAGTTTAAAGCACAAGAAAGTTCTTGGGGGAAGCTTCTGGAAGTCTTGAAACAGGGCAGCACTGAGTTGGAGGGACTCAAGAGCTGTGGCAGAGTTGAAAGAAAGGGTTTGTGTCTGGGAGGGGGCACGAGGGGATGCCCCAGAGGCGGGAGGTAGGGGGACTGGATGCTATCCTGGAAACCTGGTGGAGCTTCTGTGGGCTTTTATTTATTATTATTATTGTTATTATTATTATTATTATTGTTTTAGAGACAGAATCTCACTCTGTTGCCCAGGCTGGAGTGCAGTGGCTGTGAGGCTTGCTGAAAACAAAAGTGAGTGCCAGAAGAATTGGGCAAATTTCAGCATTTTATGAGCATTTGGAAGAAAACATCAATTGCTTATATGCTGTATCTTGAGAGGGCCAGAAAGCCTTAAGGTCTCCAGATTTCAGCTAAAATTGTACCATTTGAGGGTTGTTTATTTTTTAACAAGATCCCCTTAAAAATACAGATGTATTTTGGAAAATAAACACATTAAGCCAGATGTCATTCACATCTTAAGTCAAGTTAATTTAATCAGAATCCTTCCTCCCTAACAAATAGATGAGATCTACTGTGAAAGAAAAGGGAGATTGGCTTGAGCAAGGGACATAGAGAAGGTTAATTTAAAAATGTAGAGACACTACTTAAGTGTGGGCAGGAATGTACAAAGCTGTTCCCAGGCCCTCTTTTAAAATGCCAAAATTTCTGGGAAAGGGTAACTTAAATAGTTTCACACTAGTCCATATGATGTGCTTTGCTCTTAGCAGGAATGCGGAAGGCCTAGGTGTACAAGGTCGATAGGGGTGGGTGGGGAGAGAAATTCCTGGGAAAGGGTAACTTAAATAGTTTCACACTAGTCCATCTGATGTGCTTTGCTCCTAGCAGGAATGCGGAAGGCCTAGGTGTACAAGGTAGACAGGGGTGGATGGGGAGAGAAAAGAGAGGGCATTTTTTGTGTCTAGTCCCCATAACCAATCTAGGGCCTTTATGTTGTCCATGCTTGATAATGGGATATTCATTTGAAATCAGGGAAAGGCAGAAAGGGGAAAGTGAGGAGCCCACAGAGTTGATCCCAACAAAATTTTTTGTCCCTAGTGCCTCCCTCCCCTCAGTGACAATTCAAGCCCCAGCCGAATATTCCTAGAGGTTCCCAAGACTCTTTAGAACTTGACAATATGGGTTCACTGAGTGGGACAGTGCCTTGGTACTCTATAATGTAACAGGGGTGTCCCAAAGCTGGCCATTGCAGCTGTGTCTGCAACACAGGGAAAAGTCTTGGCCATACAAAGAAACTAACAGTGGCCTTTCAGGTACTACAGCAGGCCAGTGTGAGGACAATCTACACATGAAGAAGCCTTCCTGGTTATTCTAAAATTGTATCGCAAAGGTGAGCATCTACCTCTAAATTCGGCTGTGGTGATTTTCTAACCTGTACATTTGTCTTCCTATACGTGAATCTGCCTGTCCATCACACAGGGACACAAATTTGAGCTCACATTGAATGGGCTCACAATTTGTTTCAGAGCTAAAGATTGCTGCGCCACCCACTTCAGAAGTTCCTCCCCAGCTGTCACTGAGGTGAAAAGGAAGGAAAGTGGAGGAAGGAGAAATTACTTGAGAGCAGGGGGAATAAAGGAAGCAGGAGAAAGGAAGTATCTATTTGTGTGCTATGGAGGTGTCAGTTCTGAAACACACACACATACACACACAAATTCATAAACAGAAGAAACACTATCAAACCATCTCTACTACCTAGGCTACCTATAAAAGAATGGAATCAACAAATTTAAGGTAATGTTGGAAAGAGAGGAGTTATCAGGCGGTCATTGCAGCCAAGTTTCAAATCACGAACTACAGAAAGCACAGCGATATACATGCATTCATGCAGATATAACTTATCTCTCCTTCATACACAGACTCACACTCAATATATGCACAGATATAGCTGCATACCAAGACGTCTACACTCACGTAGACAGATAAAGAGGTATACATTGCCAAACACCAAAATAAACACCTATATATCCATGTAAGTACATAGATATAAAGTCAAATATGAGCACGTGGAACATATATACATGGAGGTACACACAAGAAAACGCAATTATAAACAAGGTGGCTATGAAAGTTGTAATAGCTACCATTCATCAGGAGTCTACTATATGCCCAGCACTTTACATATATTAGCTCATTAATCCTCACAAACACTCCACTGAGAGGGATATCATTAACCTCATTTTATAAATGGAGAATTAAAACTTAGAGGAGATAGCTACTTGCCAAGAGTCATGAAGCAAGTATGGCTTATAATAGAGCAGGAATTCAAAACCAGGCCAGTCTCCCTGAAAAGCTGCAACTCTCCAATATCCGTATGTTGCAGACTGTCATGGCAGTTTAGAGATATCTTTTAACAGATGCACACCCATTTTCAGGTACTCATGCTTCCTAGCCAAGGGAATTTTAAAATATGATTAGCACAATTCTGGGTCTGTTGTCATCTTAATCATTTGTTTGAACTAAACAATCTAGAATTCCTTTGAGTTATTAGTACCCACCAGTAAATTAAAACGTGTTTAAATTGCCTCTAGAGTATTTAAATTTAAATACTCTTGCATCTTGGAACAGGGCCAGCCAATATTATAAAATAATAATAATTAAAGCTTAGGGTAAGCTTAGGATCTCATTCAAGTTAACAAAAGATTACCCTTCACAGAAGAATTAAAAACAAGATTCTAATTAATTAATGTTCTAATTATTCTTCCTTTATGCAATCGGGGTGGCAATTTCATCTGAGAAGATGTTGCACAGATATCCACATGGAAACCTCAGCTGACACCCCTGGCTGGATGGGCTGCCCAGAGAGCTGTCTCATTTCACTGTGCTGTCCTGGGCAGCTGTGGGTCACTCTGATGATGCCAAACATGGGCTTAGAGTAGGGTACTCTACTGTGAATCCATATTCTCAAGTTTTGGAGAGCTTCAGCTACATCCAGAATAGGAAACTGAGCCACTTTGGTTTGCCCAGGACAGTTCTGTGTACTCCTGTTGTCTTGATTTAGTTGTTAAGAGTACTCTAAATAGTGTCCTGATTTGGATGATAACTTACCTGGTCACCCTAGTTCAGATCATTCATGGAGCCATGAATCTTTCTAGCAGGAAAGGAGACAGGATGGGAAAGAAAGAGATGAGGAGATGTAGAATATTGACTTTCTCCCTGGGCCAAGACTCCTACTAGCATTGGTGTTTGGGCCACGGCACAGATGTCTTGTCATGGTCCCCTAGTTTGTACAATAATAGCCACATATAGTCCCAGTTAGTAAGGGATCGCCCCTCCTCCTGGCACAGCCCAAATTATAGTGTTTCCTGAGAACTTGGGTCTTCTCTTCATTCACGGTACACACAAATTCCTGTACCTTTTAACAATGGTGATGGTGCTGCCGAATGGGCATGGGTAGAACCTTCAAAAAACAGTTCCTCAGTGCTTCACAATTTTATCTGGCCAGAAATAGGAAGATTACATCTCAATGTAACATACAGACCTTACAGAGGAAAGAAAGGATTTGGAGAAAATTTCCAACAAAGTATTCAGGGGAAGAAGCGTGCTCTGTTGGGAAGATTGGAAACACTAAACAAAAACACATGGGGTGTGTCATGGGGAGCAATCCTGCCTGAACAAGCAAGGGGTTGACTGCTCTGCTGGACATTTTTCAAGTCTAACTTCTAAGGATTTTTCTCCTGAAGAAACTGAAAAGAGAACAATGCGGGTCAAACTGCAAAACACACAGCCAGCAAAAGCAAATCTTTTTCGTGGGATCTGTGAAAGACAGTGAAAAACAGTAACACCTTGGATCCCTCCAACAGCTTTTTCTTTTGAAAAGCTTGTGGTCCTTTAACATTTTTATTGCATTCTTTTGACACTTGTAGAATGTAGGCATGGAGAAATAGAGGGAATTTCCCTAGGTCTCACAGGACAGTGGTGGAGCCAGAATCAGACTCAGCTTTCCTGACTTCAAGCCTAGGAGAATTTTTTATTTTATTTATTTTTAAATTGAACTATGTTTGTATGGTAAGATTACTTCAGTGTAGTGGCTAGATGCAAGGACTCATGAACTTGACTGTCAAGGTTTTAATCCTGGCACTACCATTTACCAGCTGCATGGCCTTGGGCAAGATATTTCACCTCTCTGTGCCTCAGTTTCTTCATCTATAAAATGGGATAATAATACTTTGTTCAGAGGACTGTTAGGAGGATTATATGAGATATTACATATAGAGCCCTTGACACACAGCAAGCACTCGATAAATGTTAACTGCTATCTATAAGACAATTTATAATAACCATTTGTGGATCCTTTTCTAAGCAATTGGTTGTATAGCTACACAGCTGAATACATCTCATAATAGCCACCAATGATGAACTCATGTTCGGGGTAACCGAAAAGGGAATCAGATTCACTATGTGACCAACAATTCGGTGATTGGTCCCTGTGATATAATCACATTTTAGTCATCTCTGTTAAATCACAGGTCTCTGAGCTCTTTAGGTACCAAGAAAGGAGTCTCCATATTTATTAGGGTTTGCTGCAAGTTCCTTCCTAGAGAATTATACAAGAAAAGGGTATTCTTTAAAAAGTTTTTGGTGACTCAGGAATGAAACTTACCCTGAAGTAAATTGCAGAGAAAAAACATCAAAACATGCTAGGAGGCATATGATGTGGCTGAGTTTTCCTCCTGGGAATTTTTAAATATATGGCATTTTACACTCAATTCTAATGCAACCATCATGGTCTATTGTTTCAGTCAAGTGTCCCTACAGCTTTAACATTAGCTTCCCAAACCTACCATTTTGAAGCCATCTGCAGTGCCAAATATCTGCATTTTCCAGTCAATACCACTTTACTTGCTATAAGTGCCCTTCTCTGTATTGGCCAAGGCAAAAGAGAGGACAGCCAGCAACAGTGTTTACAGGTGAGTTGTCCAGGAAAGTGTGCCTAAAGTGGAGACACAGTGTACATTTTGCAACACGCCAAACTTTTTCCAAGATGGCTGCCCTTTGTCAAGGTTGGTTTTGCTAGGGTGACATTAAGCCCTAATATTCTTTGAGGTGTGCGAAAGCTGCTTCTTTGGCACTGAAGTTTTGTTCTCCATGGTCCTTCTAGCTCTAAAGTTTATTGTTATAAACCTGGGGCTGTCCTTATGGTTCTGATACTACACATGATGCCAAGTATATTTATTTCACAGCCAGCCAAGCCATGGTCACTCATCTCTGTTTTGGCTGAGCCAAAAGAAGCAAAGTCTAGAGAAGTGTGACTAAAGTAGAGCTACAGTGCTAATTTCACAACAGCCTAAAGCACTGCCAAGATGGCCATCCTTTGTTCAGGTTGGTTGTGTAAGTGTGGAGGCAAACCCTGACATCCCATGAGGTGGGAGAGAGCTACTTCTTTAACACTAAGGTTTATTCTTCACTTTCCCACCACAGGGACGGATATATATGGTTTTGTAGACAAAGCACAGTTGGATGAAGAACAAACACTGATTTAATGTTCCTTTCTTTCTTTCCTCCATATGAAGAGAACCACGCGGGCTCTGAAAAAGGTTTCTCTGTCTTCTAAGCAGGATATGAACTCTACTATTGTTCCAGGTCACCAGATGAACATCTGACAAGTCTGCAGGGATACAATTCAGGTGGGACCCTCAGAAACCCCTGCAGTGGCCCTTGCTATTTCCATGGCCACTCCTTTTATACTCCCTGATACTTCTTTCCCAAGAAGCAGGTTGGAGAGGCAAGACAGTATGTAAGCACTACTATCCCTCTCCTTTCCAATCCTTGTCAGTCCCAGAGGCCCCAGGTCTCAGGCCTTTGGGCTGTGTAGGCCAGTCGTGCAGATGCAGTGGGTAGTGTGCTAGAGTTTGCTTGCACTAGCTTCTAAAGGCTAATTGTGTTCATCTCTTTCCAACTCCATATTTAGTGACATCATGCTGCTATTTTGCAATCAACCATGGTGGGAGTATTGTCACGATGGAAATTGGCAAGGCTACAGATCAGGGATTTCCCTTCCCCCAACAGAGAAAGTTGTTAAACATTTACCAGCACATCCCTGGGCAGGATAAATTGGCGTTGTGTCAGATACAGCTCCCTTATATGGTCAGGTGAGGTGACACCCTTTTGGCCCTTGACAAACATTGAGAGCCTTTAACTAGTTTAAGAGCTTCACTGAATTGGGACTGGACCGTTTTGTTTTAATTTCTCACTTTAGAATTGTTTGCCATGGCAGTCCTAACAATGTGTCCCCAGAGAGCACTGGATTACCCAGCCTCCCTACACATAAGAGGTCTCACCCCATCAGAGGGGAATTGGAGGCCCAAGATGCTGGACATTACCCCAAAAAGCAAATCCAAAACAAAGTAGATGGGAGGAAACTGAATTCAACGAAAGGAGCAGTAACTAGCCTGCTTTCAAGTTTCCGATCATCATTTTGGGGAGTGAGATCTATCCATTATCAAAGAAGGGAATTGTACACAAAGCCAGGAACCAATTTGAACTTTAATGACCAAAACAGAGAGAATTGGTTTAAGGCCAATTTATGGAATCAATGAAACGGATGGAAGTTGAAATAATACAGGCACAGAACAAACAGACTTTAGGCCACGTGTAAATCTAGGCAAATACAAAACACATGGTATGGTCTCAGAGCACAGGCATTGCTCTCTGCCTCTTCCTCCCCCTACACCACTTCACTTAAAAGTGGTTGGTCACAACTTGGTAGTGCTGGAACAAGAGAAAGGTATCTATTGGTATTTTGCCTGTGTTATATTCCAAAGTAGAAGACAAGGCCCCAGCTTGCCCTTTTAGAATAAGGTCAACATCCACTTGTGTCTCTGGCACTACCATAGAATTGCCAAGTCTTAGCACTAGAAGAATATTGCCAAGTTTAGTCCCTCCATTTAACAACTTTGGAAACTGAAGCTCAGAGAAGTGAATTCCCTGAAGTCTTGAAGATAATTTATGGCAGATCTGGGCCTAAAGCTCAGGACTTACATGTTCCTGTGAAGCACAAGTCAAGTGTTCCTTGAAGGTTTCCGCATAAATATACCTGTAGAGATGCGGTATGTCCTTGTGAAGTTGGGAAGACCCTGATCTTCTAGTTATTAGTCCTAGCTTTCCTATTGCAGCCCAAAGTCTACAGCTCTTCTTCCAGATCGCAGAAGTATTTACAAATTTAATTCACATGCAGTCCAGAAATCTTGGCTTTTAAGAGTTATTGATAGCAAATACTTAACACAAGAGCATTTGTGAACCAGGCGAAATTCTATCATGTGTAGGGGAAAAATCATGGCTGGCATGGCTTTGCTGTATTCATAATCAACAATCTTTTACCTCCTGGTGGTACTTTTTTTTTCCTCAGAAACAATACTGGCTGGAAATGACTGAGTACTTGGAATAGAATTTGGCTCTGGATTGCAGAATTCTTTTATTAATACTTGGGACTTCCTCTTTGCTCTTCAACTATTTCTCAGTTGCCTTGCTATATTGTCACCTTGAGGCAGCAAATCCCTTTGTACAGAATACCAACATGCCTGCAGAAAATTCTGCTAAGGACATTTAGGTTCACCTAGGCATTTAGGTCAACCCTTTTGACACACATAATTTCTTTTTATACCAACTCGACATGATGCCCCATTTCAACAGTTGTTTGGCCATTGCTATCCTTGGGGTTCTTTGAATATTGAGGATTTTCCTGTTTTCAACATCACAGAGTCAACTTATAGCTATCACTTTGCAATTCTGCTGCTGTGAGGGAAGAGTAACAGGACTAGAGTGATAGACTGCTATGACAAGCTATAGATGGCCTCCAACCTGGGGAATCATCCTCTTTTCACAAGGCTCAGGGAAAAGGGGAGATCTAAATCTGTTGGACAAGAGAAAACTAATATTTCTTGAAGGCCTTCCATGTAATAGGAAAGTTAACTTTGAGTCTTCCCCCAAAATTCCATGCAGTATGGGGAAACTGAGTCCCATAGAAGTCGAGTTACTCAGGTAGTAAGTAGCGGAACCAGAATGAGACTCCAGGTCTGTTGGATTTCCAAGTCCATGCTCTTTCTGTAAGATCAGTCTGCCTGTACAAATGGAGGGAGGAACATCTGAGCTGAGTCCTGACTGACCTCTTCTCACACACCCTCCTTGAAGAGTGGGATCTCCCTAGCCATGTTTATAGGCTCATCTCTTCAAGTCCGAATTTGACAGCTGCCAGCCCAGAAATGGAATCAAAGGCAGTGGGAGGTGGAAGCAGCATTCCTCCAGGTACAGAACCCAGACTGAACCCAAGGCCTTGTTTTGGAGCATTCCTACCTGCAGACCCTTTATATAGGCCAGAAGAACAGCTCCTTCCAGACCTGGCTGTCCTTCCTCACTGTACTTCTCAAATACAAACACCATTTGCCTCGGAAAAAAAATGTTCTAATTATTCACACTACAGAGTGGGCAGTCAGGGCTTAGGCAAACTGTTGCTAGCACTTGTGGAAGGGGCCGTAAGCAGGAAACCATTTCTCCTGCCTGTGGTTTTCTTTGCTGAGAGCGCCAAATCTCAACATTCATTAATTCATTTATGTGAACTACAAATAATGAGTTCCAACTAAGTGCCAATTGTTGTGCTAGGCTCTGAGGATGCAAATACAAATGGTATAGTCCCTTCCCTGAAAGAGTTCCTAGTTGTTAGTATGACTGCAGGCAAATTCTGAGAGACAGTCTGGTTTGGTGGTTAATCGACTGGGCCCTAAAATAAAACTGTCAGGCTTAAGTCCTGATTCCACCACTTACTAGTTCTGTGACCTTGGACAGGTGACTTAACCTTTCTGTTCCTAGGTTTCCTCATCTGTGAAATAAGTTTGGGAGGATAAGTTAGCCCTTGTAAAGTACTTAAGCACTTATAACAATGCCTGAGACATTTTAAATTCTCAATAAATATCATTACTACAAGCCAAAACAAATTCTTCTAAAGGCTGCCCTACCGGAATGGGTATATTCAGTGAATAAGGTAACTCTAGCTTTTTGGAAAATTACCCTCAATATGGGGGTAGAAATAGAATCCAGGTGGGGTAATCTTTAAATGAGAGAAGAATGAGTTTATTTTGAGAATGTGTGCTAATTAGAAGCAGGTAGTACTATTGACATTTTATAAACAATTAATTACCCTAACAGCCACAGTTATGTGGAGAATTTCCTTAAAACAACACAGCTTGGGCTGGACACTTCCCCTTTGCGCGCCTTGATTTCTCTATCTGTGGGTTGAAAGGGTTGGACTGAATTGATTACTGAAGGCCCTTTGGGCTCTGGCACACAACATTTCTTTTATTCTCAGCGCTCAATTGTTATTTTCAGAGAAATAAAATTGAATGAAATCTTGAAAGGTTTTTTAGAGAAGTTCCTGTTTTCTCAAAGAGTTTTGGCTAGGGAAGAAAATTCTAATTTACTGACCTCTGATCACTGATTAAAATATATGACTTTATTATAATTATATACCAGAATCATATAAAGCAGTATAAAAGTTTGAAGAGATTAAATTAGATCATCTAGTACATGGTTTCTCAACCTTGGCAACATTGACATTTGGGGCCAGATTAATCTTTGCTGTGATGGTCTGTCCTGTGTGTTCTAGAATGTTTGGCAGTATCCCTGGCCTTTGTTCGCTAGTTGCCAGTAACACCGGCACCAATTGTGACAACCAAAAATATCTCCAGACATTGCCAAATGTCCCCTGGGGATAGTATTGACAGATTGAGCAAATGTATTTTATCTGTCAACCCTACCTAAGGCCAAAATTGCCCCCAGTGGAGAACTGCTGATCTAGTCCCTTGCTACTCAAAGTTCAGCATGGACACCACCATGGAACTTGTTAGGAAAGCTGAATCTCAGGCCCTGACAGAGGCCTATGGAGGAAAGGGAAGACATTTTAACAACTACCCTAGGTGATTTGCATGCACGTTAAAGGTTGAGAAGCCCTGATTTAGTCTTAACCCTCTTTGTAAATCAGAATTACCAGTGATGCTTTTTAAAATATAGATGCCTACCATGATACATTCTGATTCGGCAGGTCTGGGATTAGGCGCCAGAATCAGTATTTTTAATTCTCACTGCTGCCTCTGCCTAATGGTTCTGAGGTGTGGCCGGGCTTAAGAACACTGATCTAGTCCAACACCTTCATTTCACAAATGAAACTGAGTCCCCAAATGAGGCAAGTGACTTGCCCATATTACAAAGATTCAATTGAAGAACCATACTTAAGCCCCAGAATTAGACCCCAGGTCCACTGATTTCTCATCTAATGCTCTTCTTACTTTCCACTATTTCTTCCATTGTCATTAAAATTGTCCACCAAATGTTATCTTCTAAGAGGAGATGAAGGGAGCAGAGATATTACAAAATCAAATAGACTCACAACTCCAAAAATGTTAGGAGTTACTGGCATTGAAGGTGGATAGGACCCTCGGAGGAATGCTGATTCTGTTTTTGATCATCAGCTGTAAGTAATGTTGCAATTAGAGAGCCAAGTTAAGGGAAATCCATATCTCAACTCAGTTCAGCAGGGAATATTGCAGGCAAAAGAGCAAGAGGCTAATTGACTCGGGTGCATTTTGAAATGAAATGAGGAGCAAGCAGCGAATATTCTAAACACTATGGCAATGGGCCTGTGTTCTACTTTAGGTCAGTTGAAGCAGTGACAGCCACATGGCTGACCAGTGCCACCAGCGGGGAACCATTCCTGAGTAGGCAGCCATATGTCCCAAGACATAGAGGCATATTTTCTGGGTTAGAATATGAGAGTTCCGTGCAAGGTACCCTGGGGGCCAACAGTTATCTCAGAAGAGTTTAGGAAGAAAACAAGCACCACATGTACTCACCATCAAATTGGTATTAACTGATCAACACTTATGTGCACATATAGTAGTAACATTCATCGGGTGTCGGGCAGGATGGGTATATTCACACCTAATGGGTGCGGTGCGCACCGCCTGGGCGATGGACACACTTGAAGCTCTGACTTGGGTGGGGCAAAGGCAATATATGTAACCTAAACATTTGTACCCCCATAATATGCTGAAATTGAAAAAATAGAAAAAAATAAATAAAAAAAGAGGAGTTTAGGAAGTACCTCATTTCCTAGATTGCATTAGAATACTCCGGAATGAAGCAGTCCCAGCTGGCGTGTGGGTCTTCCAGAAGCTGTTGAAATTGGTGGGGGCTGGGAGTAAACCAGTGTGTTCTTGAAGCAAGGGCAGGGCTGGAGAATTTGCTGCCACCAAAAATCACCTTGAATTTTAATTTCTTCATATTCCAGAAAGAATGCAACATCCACCTCTCAGAAGAAGAAATCTGGAAAGGGCAAAGCATAAAGAAATCTTTGCAGGCTGCCCACTCCACCCCACCCTACACAGCCCAGGGCAGAGGCAGATGGAAAAATTAATGTGTTCATTTGACAACCCCCCCCCCACCAAAGGCTAGATTCCATGATTCATTTTTTCTAGGCCCCTAAGTTATTCATTAGCAAGTGTGAAGCGTGCCCAAGGGACACTGCTGGATCAAATTTACCTTTATAGTTAAAATGATTTGTTAGGATTTATGAGTAATTTCTTTAACACCAGTTGATTATTGGGTTTTCTTAGAAAAAAAATCTCACTTCCAACTGCTTATGCTTGCCAATTTCCCCACCTGGAATTAATCAATGAATGGTACAATATTTTGAGCGCCTACTACGTACCTTGTAGTGCACTGGGCATGATAGAAAATACAGGATGGAAAAGATAGGATATCATCCTCACTCTTGAAGAACTTACAAACAAATGCTAAATGTGCAGAACAAGAGCAGTTACACATTCAGCTGCATGCAGTTGCAGTTCAGTGAAGTAATGGAGTTGACCTGAGAAGAAAGGTTTCGTGGATGAGGTAGAACTTGAGTGAGACTGTACAGGAGGGGGGTGCCTTTATGCCATCCCAAATCATAAGTCATTTTTAAAGTAAGCAGTAATCTATATGAGATCATTGGTTCAAAATACAGTGTCTAATCACTTATTTGGGATTTACATAGTTTTTTCAAATGTTATGACATCCATCTGTTCAACAAATATTTATTGAGCCCCTACTATGTGCCAGGTATTGTTCTAGGAGCTGGAGATATACATGTAAACAACGAAGGAACATCCTTGCCCTCAAGGAGAGTCCTTTCTAATTGGAGAACGAGACAATAAGCATATATTCAAATAATTATAAAGCAGGATGACAGAATAGAAAGTGATAGAGAGTGTGATTTTGTACAAAGAGAGCCAAGGATAGCCTCTCTAAGGAGGTGACAGTTAAGCTGAGAGCTTAGTGGAGTCAGGGAGAAGCCCAGATGTATATCTGGGTCAGGGAGAGTATAGACTCATTTCCCTGGTCAATCTTGCCTTGTGTGGGCATCAGCAAGCCTTTGTAGCATCCCACTCCCAAACTATACCCATTGTCATGAAAGATGGCAGATTTCATTCTGCTTCTGTAGTCCAGTGCACCTGCTTCTGAGCTAAAAAATGTTCCATTACTTCTTTGAGCAGATGGCTTATAGTTATCAAGTAAGCATGCTGGAAAATTTGGTGAGAGTTGGGTAATCATTTCAACTAGTGTCTACTATAGAGTAAGGATAGAAGATGTAAATGGCTTAGTTTTGACCCAGACAGTTTCATAACCACTAGACTCTATTTCTGTCAATCATTAAAAAAATCAGAACTAAAGCTATTTTAGACACTATTATTAATCCAACTACATTACTAGTCTGACAATTCCTTTTATGAAAACTACTGGAAAATGTTTCCTAAACTTAAACATAAAAAAGCCTTCTAACTTCTGTTTTGATCTTGATAGTTTATTTTTAAGAGCACATTATATCTACTTTGTTCTGTAAGTCTTATGAAGGCTTCAGACCAAAAGCAATAAAATTTTGAACTGACCTGAATGCCTTTCCCTCCACCTATCCAACTCCTTTTTTTATACCAAATCCTCACAATTCCATGAAATCTTCTAAAACAGCCTCATATAAAATTTGCCTCCTATTAGCTATTTCATGATGGGAACTATGTCTTATACAGTGTATGTGTGTCTCTACTGTACCTAGAATACTGCTTTGTCCCTAGGTACTCTAAATACTTGCTTATTGTTCAACTAGATGTAGGCACTAACTGAGGTAAGCCTAGACAGAAGACACAATGCTTCAGAAACTGTTTCCAAGCCTTTTGTTGGTGAATTCAGTTAGTGATGTGCTTTCTGATAGCTGGAGTCCTAGGAATAAGAGGAATGCCTGACCCCATATACAGGGGTGGCTTCCTGGTCAGACAGAGTCACTGTGTGGTAATCTCTGTGCCTCAATCTGTGACACAGGAAACCAAGTCATCTCTTGCATGCATGGGTCACTGCAGAGACATTTGACTTTCTCTCCTTCTGGGGAATGCAGAGCCACATGTCTGTGAGGGAAATGGAATGAGCATTCCAATATCTTATCTTTAAAACACAATGCAGCGTATACCTGACTCTTCACAGCAGAATGTCTAAAATTACTTGGGAATATCAAATAGAACTATTTATCATGAATAGAGAAGAAATTTTACTTAGACTAGGCTGACAGAATAGGCTATGGAATTGGAAGTGCAGAAGCATTTTGAAAGAACAGATTAAGTAACTGATAGGCTATGAGTGTAAGGCATATGTTAAAATTTCTAATATGGGCCCTGGGAAGATAATAACTTTTTCCTTTACCTTAAGCACTTCCACTTTTGTCAGCCTTAAAGCAAAAAGACCAGCAGAGCATGCATCTCTTCTCAAGTTGCTACCATCTCCTTCAGTGTTAGCCTCTGAGAGGACTGCATTTAATGACTCCTCTTCCATCCTTCTGTTTATTTGTTTGAAAGTTAAGCCTGTTTAGTTATCATTGATTCGTTGTGGGGCTGTCAGACCTGATTTATCAGAAGCTTGCTCATGGTGACCTTTAAAATAAAGCCATGTTTTTGCAGCCATGTCATTTTCTCAGTATCAGAGAAATGATTCAGTTGACATGGTCATGCTCTTTTACAACTTACTAACTATATATAATGTTGGGCTCTTTCTGTCTGGCTCTATTTCGTTAGAACTTGGTAACATATCAGGTAGGTATTGATGAACACCTAGCCTTGAAAGTTAATTTGAACATTTTGGTTGCTCAAAGTATCTTTACCCACATCTCCCTAATAAGGCTACAGTAAATGATATGAGCATGACTACTGGAAAAGGTGGTGAGTTGCTATTTGCAAAGATTGTTTTAATCTTTCAGGCTAGTCTGCTTTAT
Organism: Propithecus perrieri; assembly: GCA_963574695.1. NCBI lineage: Eukaryota > Metazoa > Chordata > Mammalia > Primates > Indriidae > Propithecus > Propithecus perrieri. The sequence continues at coordinate 55,876 of CAUYRB010037827.1, forward strand.
TCTCAAAGGCAACTACTTCTTGGATGAGGCATCTAATTTAATAATGTGATTTCCTTTTCTGGCATTTGCTTTTGAGACCATGTTACCTTTATTTCTTAAAAGTGATAGTGTTTTTCTTATGTGCAGGAAGTATTTTCTTGAAGAGTATCTTGAAAAACAGCTTTGTAAGAGGCCCACTGAAGCCTAGATAGTAGACCAGAAGAATGCCATAGCTTTGTGGTGCCTGCCAGAAGGCATGATCTTCATCTTGAATGGGTTCAAATTAGAATTTTTCCAAAAAACTTCTGAGATGATTCTAGAGATATAGGATGATTTAGGCAGAGTGTAAGTAAATTGGTCCAGCTTCTACAGAGAGCAAATTGTTGATGATGTGATATTATTTTTAACCTATCATATTGGAAAAAAGTTAAGATTGATAAAAATTAGTGGTGGTAAAGGTATGGGGTAATAAGCACCTTATACACCATTGATAGGAGTATATATTACCTTTTGGAGAGTAGTTTGGCAAGATAATTAAAAATTTTAAATGCATGTACCATTTGATCCAGTAACTCCTTCTCTGGCACTTTGACTACAGATATATGTATACCATTGACAGAAGTTTAGGTACAACTATATTCACTGTGGCATTATTAACTTATTACCAGAAAAACTAGAAACAACTTAGTTTCCATCAACTAGTTGAATAAACAATGGTATATCTGTAATACACAATGCTATGGTGCTGTTACAAATAATAGGGTAAATCTGTATGTAATGATTTGAAACATCCCCAAGATATATTGTTATGATCCACAGTAAGCAAACTGGAGACTCAGGAGAGCTGGTGTTGTAGTTCCAGTATGAGTCTGAAGGCCTGAGAACCTGGAGAGCTGATGGCATAAGTCTAAAATCCAGCAGGCTTGAGACCCAAAAAGGGAAATAAGATGATGTCACCAAGATAGCAGAATAGGAAGTCCCCATCCATAGTCCTCCTCACAGAAATACTGATTAGAAACTATCCACAGACTTGAATGTCTACGAAAATTCCAGAACCTAGCAGTGAGGCTGATGAACCTCTTGGAGCATAAACAATGAGAAAAGATGCATTAGAAGGGTAAGAGGAGTGGTTTCACTTTGACTGCATCTCCTCTCCTCTAGGCCAGCACAGTTCCACACCAAAAGGGATCACCTGGGCCTACACTTTCTCCAGTAATGAAAAGAGAGCCTGAGGCAGATATCCAGCTTCCCCAGTGATCCGAGGGAGCTTCCTGGGAGGCCCACTTCTGTCTTGCCTCATGGCGAACACCGGGGGAATTGTCAAAGCTGTATCACTTGGAGTTAGCTAGGAACAAAGAAGGATGCAGGGCTCATAGTGACCAGTGTGTAGATATTGGAGGTGGCATTGCATCCCTGCTGGGGGCCTCACTGACCATAAAGCCCAACCAGCAAGCCAGCCAGCAGACCTACCCAACTTCAGAGCATGAGCAGTGGCCCTGCCTGACCAAAGGCTCTGGTAGCAAGACTCTGCCTGAAGATGCTACCAACTGACCTGTCCATAACCCCAGAATGAGCTAACTGCTTAATGTTTTTTTAGCTAATGAAAGCCTACAAAGGTTGGAAGAGGTGACTACTTCCTCCAATGTGCAGACATCAACACAAGGATATAAGGATCATGAAGAATCAGGGACATACGAAACTACTAAAATAAACTAATGAAGAGCCAATATCCAACTCTAAGAAATAGAGATCTATGAAATCACTGACAAAGAACTCAGAATAATCCTCTTAAAGAAACTCAGTGAACTATAAGAAAATATAGATACAGAACCAAATGAAATTAGGAAGACAATATATGAACAAAATTAGAAGTTCAACAAAGAAATAGAAACCATTAAAAAAAAATCCTAGAGCTGAAGAATATAATGAGTGAAATAAAAATTCAATAGAGAGCTTAATAGTAGATTTGATCAAATAGAAGAAAGAATCTGTGAACTCAGAGACAGTTCATTTATAATTATCCAGTCAAAGAAGTAAAAAGAAAAAAGAATGAGAAAAAGTGAAGAAAGCCTATGGATATTATGTTATATCATCACATGAAATAGTATATACATTATAGAAGTCTCAGAAGGAGAAGACAAAGAGAAAAAGGGACAGAAAGCCTATTTAAAGAAATAATGGATGAAACTTCTTAAATCTTGGGAGAGAAATGGGCATAGGTATTCATGAATTCTAATGATCCCCTAAATATTTTGAACCTGAAAAGGTCTACACCAAGACATATTATAATTAAATTGTCAAATGTTACAGACAAAAAGAGAGTTCTGAATACAGCAAAAGGAAAGACTCATTACATACAAGGAAGACTTCTCAAGACTATAAGTGGATTTCCCAGTAACAATCTTGCAGACCAGGACAGAGTGAGGTGATATATTCAAAATATTGAAAGAAAAAACTTCAAGAATACTATACCCAGCAAAGCTGCCCTTCATAAATGAAGGAGAGATAGAGAGTTTTCCAAACAAACAAAAGCTAAGAGAGTTCATCACCACAAGACCACCAGTACAAGAAATGTTAAAAAGAGTTCTTCAGGTTGAAAGGAATGGACACTAATAAGCAACTTAAAAACACATGAATGTACAAAACTCATTGATAAAGGTAAATATGTGCTCAAATTCAGAATTCCCAAATATTTTAATGGTGGTATGCAAATCACATTCAACACTAGCATAAAAATTAAAAGAAAAATATGTAAAATAACTAAAACTACAGTAAGTTTAATAGATACACAATATAAATAAAAAAGACATGAGTTGTAACATCAATTACCTAAAATGTAAGGGGGAGAAGTAAAAGCAAAGTGTTTTTCTTTTCTTTCTTTTTTTTTTTTTAGCAAAGTGTTTTTCTGTATCAAGTTGTAATCAGCTTAAATTAAGATATTATAATTATAAGATATTTTATGTCAGCCTCAACAGAACCACAAAGGAAAAACTTATAGCAGACACACAGAAGATTAAGAGGAAGGAATTAAAGCGTACAACCACAAAAAGTCATGAAATGACAAAGGAAGACAGGAAGAGTGGAATAAAGCAACAAAAAATAATACAAAACAATCAGAAAACAATCTGAAAAGTAGCAACAGTAAGTATTTACTTATCAATAATTACGTTAAATGTAAATGGATTGGATACTCCAACAAAGAGACATAGAATGGTTGAATGAGTAAAACAACAAAGACTTATGCTGCTTACAAGAGACTCATTTTAGCTTTAAGGATACAGAGGGGCTGAAAATAAAGGGGAAAAAAATTTCATGTAAATGGAAAAGAGAGCAGGGGTGGCTATACTTTTATTGTAAAAAACACACTTTAACCCAAAAACTGTCACAAGAGATCAAGAAGGTCATTATATAATGAAAAAGGTGTCAATTTATCAATAAGATATAAAAATTTCCACATCTTTGCAATTGTGAATTGTGCTGCTATAAACTTTCAAGTGCAGATGTCTTTTTTATAGAATGTCTTTTTTTCCTTTGGGTAAATGCCCAGTAATGGGATTGCTGGATCAAATGGTAGTTCTACTTGTATCTCCATGAGGTATCTCCATATTGCTTTCCCAGAGGTTGTACCAGTTTGCAGTCCCACCAGCAATGTATGAGTGTTCCTATTAGGTGTGGTGCACACTGTCTGGGGGATGGACATGTTTGAAGCTCTGACACAGGTGGAGCAAAGGCAATATATGTAAGCTAAACATTTGTACCCCCATAATATGCTGAAATAAAAAAAATAGAATAAAAATTAGAAATAATTATGCACCCAACATCAGAACACCTAAATATATAAAGCAAATATTAATAGATATGAAGGGAAAAATAAACATCAATGCAATAATAGTAGGGGAGTTTAATATTCTGCTTTCAACAGTGGATAGGTCATTCAGACAGAAAATTAGTAAGAAAACAGCAGACTTGAACAATATCATATTATAGACTACATAGACCTAACAGACATATACAGAACATTCTATCCAACACATTCGTTTCAAGGGCACATAAAACATTCTCCAGGGGAGATCATACATTAGGCCACAAAGCAAGTATTTACAAATTCAAGAATAATAAAATCATCTTAAGTATCTTTTCCAACCACAATAGTATGAAGCTAGAAATCAATAACAGGCAGAATATTGGAAAATTCACAAATAGGCAGAAATTAAACAACAGAATTCTGAGCAACCAATGGGTCAAAGAAGAAATCAAAATCTTGAGATAAACAAACATGGAAACATAATATACTAAAACTTGTGGGATGCAGTAAAAGGAGTTCTAACAGGAAAATTTATAGCAATAAATGTGTACATTAAGTAAATAGAAAGATGTCAAACAACCTAAAGTTACACTTCATGGAATTAGAAAAAGAAGAACAAACTAAGCCCAAAGTTAGTTGAAGGAAGGAAATAACACAGACCAGAGCAGAAATAAATGACATAGAAACTAGAAAAAAAATAGAAAAAAACAATGTAACTCAAAGTTACTTCTTAGAAAGGCTTTTAAAACTTGAGGAACCTTTAGCCAGACTAATAAAAAAAGAGAGAAAGGACTCAAATAAAATTATAAATGAAAAAGGAGATGTTACAACTATACCACAGAAATACAAAGAGACTACTATGAACAATTATATGCTAACAAATTGGATAATTTGGAAGAAATGGATATATTCCTAAAAACATACAACCTGCCAAGACTGAATCCTGAAGAAATAGATCTTTTTTATTGATGAATAGAATAAAATAACATAGATGCTTAATCTATATTTACATAATAATCTCTCACACATTGTTATTCCTATGGGATATCGCATCACTACATTTTGCTTTTTAAAGAAATGTCTCATAGGAACTAATGCCAAGTGACTACAATATTGATTTTTAAAGAAATTAACTTTTTAGAATTAGGAATATTCTATTAAACATCATACTCTAGATATTTTGATTTATTGACTAGACTAATAAAAGAATATTAACTTGATTCATGAAAGTGCCAGGACTAAAACATACTTGAGTTATTTAATTATAATGATTATAGCTAAGTTTTTTATTTCAAAATATTAAGGGGGTACACATGTTTTTGTTGCATCAATAAATTGAATAATGCTGAAGTCAGGGCTTTCAGTGTGCTTGTCACTGGAGTAGTGAACATTTTACCTGATAGGTACATTTTGATTCCTCACCCCCAACCCTCCCCACTTCTTAGTTTCCAATCTCCTTTATACCACTATATGAACGATCATTTAGCTCCCACTTATTAGTGGGAACATGTGGTACTTGAGATACCTTGCTTAGGATAATGTTCTCCAGTTCCATCCAAGTTGCTGCAAAAGGTATTATTTCATCCCTTGTTATGGATAAGTAGTGCCCCATGGTGTGTGTGTATATATACCATATTTTATTTATCCACTTATCAATTGATGGGCACTTAGGTTGATTCCATATCTTTGCAATTGTTAATTGTGCTAAACATTCACAATTGTGAATTGTGCTAAACATTTGAGTACAGGTATCTTTTTGGTATAATGACCTATTTTTCTTTGGGTAAATACCCAGTAGTGGGATTGCTGGATCAAATGGTTGGTCTCCTTTTAGTTCTTGGAGGAATCTCCATACTGTTTTCCACAGAGGTTGTACTAATTTACAGTCCCATGACAGTGTATAAGTGTTTCTTTTTCATTGCATCCACATCAACATCTATTGTTTTTTGACATTTTTAGTAATAGCCATTCTGATAGGGATAAGGTGGTATCTCATTGTGGTTTTAATTTGCATTTCCCTGATGATTAGTGATGGTCATTATATAATTTTAAAGGGAGCAATACAGCAAGAAAATATAACAATCAAAAATGTATATGCACCTAACACAGTAGCTCCCAGATTCATAAAATAAATTCTACTAAATGTAAGCAAAGAAATAAACAATAGCATCATAATATTCAGAAACTTCAACACTGCACTAACAGAACTGGGCAGATCATTGAGTCAGAAAATAAACAAAGAAACACTGGACTTAATCAGGACTCTAGAACAGAAGGACCTAAGAGACATTTACAGAACATTCTGCACAAAAAAATACTAAATATACAGTCTTCTCATCAGTTCCTGAGACATCTTCCAAGATAGATCAAATGTTGGGCCACAAAACAAATCTCAGAAAATTCAGAAAAATTGAAATCATATCATGTATCTTCTCAGACCACAGTGGAATAAAACTAGAAATCAATTACAAGAGGAACTCTCAAATCTACACAAAGTACACAAAGTCGTGGAAATTAAACAACTTGCTGCTGAACAATCCTCGAGTCAATGATGAAATTAAGATTGAAATCAAAAGATTTTTCAGATTGTATGACAAAGAGGACACAAGTTTCCAAATCTGTGGGATACAGAAAAAGCAATACTAAGAGAGAAATTCATAACCTTAAATGCTTACATCAAAAAGAAAGATTACAAATTAACAACCTAATGTCACACCTCAAGGAACTAGAAAAAGAAGAATGAAAAAAACACAAAGCTAGCAGAAGTAAAGAAATAACACATCTCAGAGCAGAACTAAAAGGAAACCAAAACACAATACAAAGGATAAATGAAAGAAAAGGTTGGTTCTTTGAAAAGATAAACAAAATTGATACACCATTAGGTAGATTAACCAGAAATAGAAGAAAAAGGACTCAAATAAGGTCAATCAGAAATGAAAAGGGAGACATTACAACTGATACCACAGAAATACAAAATATCACCTATGACTACTATGAAAGCCTCTGCACATACAAACTAGAACTCCTAGAGGAAACAGATGAATTTTTGGAAATGCACAACCTCCCAAGCCTGAGTCAGGAAGAAATAGAAATCCTGAACAGACCAATAACAAGTAGCAAGATTGAAACAGTAATAAAAAAATCTCCCAACAAAAAAAAAGCCCCAGACCAAATGGATTCACAGCCAAATTCTACCAGACCTACAAAGAAGAACTGGCACCAATTGGACTGAAACTGTTCCATAACGTCAACAAGGAAGGAACCCTCCCTAACTCATTCTACAAAGCCAGTATCATCTTGATACCAAAACCAGGAAAGGACACACACAAAAAAGAAAACTATAGGCCAATATCCCTGATAAACATGGATGAAAAAATCCTCAACAAAATACTAGTAAACCAAATCCAACAGCACATCAAAAAGATAATTCACCATGACCAAGTGGGTTTTATACTAGGGATGCAAGGATGGTTCAATATTTGCAAATCAATAAATATGATTCACCACATAAATAGAAGTAAAAGAGATCTTAACAAACCAATAATGAATAAGGAGATTGAAGCAGCGATCAAAAAACTCCCAAAAAAGAAAGCCCAGGTCTAGATGGCTTCATGGGTGAATTCAAGCAAGTATTTAAAGAAGAATTAACATCAATTCATCTCAAACTCTTCCAAATAATTGAAGAAGAGGAAACACTTCCAAACTCATTTTACAGGCCAGAATTACCTTGATACCAAAGTCAGACAAGGACACTACAAGAAAAAAATCACAGGCCAATAACTCTGATGAATGTAGGTGCAAAAATATTCAATGAGATACTAGAAAACCAAGTTCAGCAGCACATTTAAAGAATCATACACCATGACCAACTGAGATTTATCCCTGGGATGCAAGGATGGTTCAATGTATGCAAATTAATACAGGTAATATACCACATTAACAGAATGAAGGGTAAAAATCACATGGTCATCTCATTGGATGCAGAAAAAGCATTTGACAAAATTCCGCATCCTTTTGTAACAAAAATTTTCAACAAATTGTATATAAAAAGAATATACCTCAACACAACAAAGGGCATATATGAAAAGCCTACACCTAGCATTATACTCAGTGGTGAAAAGCCAAAATGTTTTTCTCTAAGATTGGGAATAGGACAAGGATTCCCATTCTTACCACTTCTATATGGTAAGTTTGGATGTTTGTCCCCTCCAAATCTCATGTTGAAATTTGATCCTCAATGTTGGAGGTGAGGCCTAATGGGAGGTGTTTGGGTCATGGGGGCAGATCTCTCATGAACAGATTAAAGTGCCCGCCCTGGATGAGGGGTGAGTGAGTTCTGGCTCTATTAGTTCCTGCAGGAGCTAATTGCTAAAAAGAGGCTGGCACTTCCGCCCTCTATCTCCTGCCTTCTCTCTCCATGTGATCGCTGCACATGCCAGCTCCCCTTCACCTTCTGCCATGAGTGGAAATAGCCTGTGGCGCTTATCAGATGCAGAAGCTCAATTTTAACTTTTCCACACATCAGAATCATAAGCCAAATAAACTTTTTTTCTTTATAAATTACCCTGCACAGTAACTATTTACTAGGATGGAGTTTTGGGGACTCTGTAAGTATAAGATGGGAGCCTCAAGAAATGTGGATCTCGGCCGGGCGCGGTGGCTCACGCCTGTAATCCTAGCTCTCTGGGAGGCCGAGGCGGGCGGATTGTTTGAGCTCAGGAGTTCGAAACCAACCTGAGCAAGAGCGAGACCCCATCTCTACTAAAATTAGAAAGAAATTAATTGGACAACTAAAACTACAT
>CAUYRB010037828.1:0-29455 GCA_963574695.1 Propithecus perrieri
CACCAACTGACTACCACTTCTTCCAGGCTTTGGACCACTTCTTACAAGGAAAAATATTCCATTCTCAACAAGCTGTGGAAAATGCCTTTGCAATTTCCTCGCCACTCACTCTTCAGGCTTCTTCACTGCTGACATAAGCAAGCTACCATTAAGATGGCAACTGTGTCAATAGTTTAGGTGCATACTTTGATTAAGTGTACTGCTTCTTGTTTGAGATATAATAAACTAAATTTTTGATTCGGAATCAGACATTTCATATTTAATGACATAATGTAGAAATGCACACATGCACGCACATACACATCCATAGACACGAATATCTGTATATTTTCCTACACATCTAATGAAACCATAACAGTATTGAAAATAAGGAAGCCTGACATCAGAAAATCCAAAACGTTAAGAAATACTTGTTTTAATGGAATGTTATAACACAAGCAATCACAGTGTAATATAAGTTCTTTCCAGCAAGCCCTTAGAAGATGTTTCAAGGTCAGAGTCTGTATGTTCAAGAGCAATTGTACATCATTGAACAAAAAGGAAGATAAAAATTGAAGAACTGAACATAGAAAAGTTGAGTCAGTCAGGCCATTTTCTCTTTCAATTGCCCACTCCAGGATTCAGAGAATTGCCGTATAGAGAATATAATAAATCTGACTCTGGATAGTTCCTATTTGGGCAAAAGGGAAAAATGGATAGAATGAAGGAAGAAAAGAAAATACAACTCTGCTCAGGAGCAGAAAACTTGAAATATCTTGAATTTGGGGTGTGGGTGGGGGGCACACAGATCTGCCTATATACATCCTACCCAAATGCCTGAAAGGGAATCCAACCAGTTAGCATTCTCTGTTCTCTTATGCAAATCTGGAGTCAGTCATCTAATTCAAGGAAGAGGACTGCTGAGAAATCAATCCTAATCTTTTATTGACAAAAGAGTACTAGCGACCTCTACTAATCAATATGGTTACTTGATTATTTAAAAAAAAAAAAAAGGAGAGGACTAATATAAATAAACATAACTCCCTGAGATAAGAAAGATAAATGAACTTTTAATTCATTTGATACTCATGTCAGAGATTTTTAAGAGGATAATACATTCACAAAATCAGCACAGACCACTAAGAAACAATAGCAGAGAACAAAACATTACAAGAAATTAATATGTAATTGCCGAAATAAAATAATAAAATTGTTACAAATGAAAAACAAGTTGATGATACAAGAATTATTATCAAAGATTTCTATCATAACATAGAGCATAAATATAAAAATAGAAAACGTAGAAGAAAATCTAATATTCATGAAGTCCAACATTGAGTCACTGAGTCCAACATCTGCCTAAGGGTAGTTCCAGAAAACTAAGGGAGAATTTAAGAAAAGATAGTTCTCAAAGCTAGAAAAAAAGACTGAATTGAAAGGGCCCACATAGACCAGCATGAATGACCAGAGAACCACACTCTGATAAAATGCTATGAAATTTTATCTCCAACCATTATGGCAAAAGTGAGCACTTTTAATGAGATAAACAAATTTTTTTACAAAAGAATTAAATTCAAATTAGCATCAGACTTCTATTCAGCAGAACTGAATGAAAGTTTTAAGAGAAAATTATATGAAAATGAGATTGTCTTGCCCGAGCAATATTACTATAAAGTTTGAAAGCAAAATCAAACATCTTTAACTATGTGTAAGTTTTAAATTACTTTGAAGATAATTTTTTAAAAAATAGAAAATGAGTCCAAGAATTTTAAGAACCCAACAAAGTATAAATTAGAGTTGGTATTGACAGCTGGATCTTTATACTAAAAGGATTCTTCTTCAGTAAAAAATGTTTACATAATTATGTTTTTATTCTATTTATTGATTCTCAATTTCATTACCAGCTGCTATGGTTTGAGTGAATGTATCCCTCCAAAATTCATATCCTGGAACTTAAACCCTAATATAATAATATTAAGAAGTGGGGCCTTTAGCGGGTGATTATTTCATGAGGGGAGAGCCTTCATAAATAGGATGATAAAAGAGCTTGAGAGAACTAGCTCGGCCATTTTGCCCTCCCATCTCTTCCACCATGTGAGGATTTAGCTACAAGGCTCCATCTTGGAAGCAGGGACCAGGCCCCAAGCAGATGCTAACCTCTTGGTGCCTTGATCTTAGACTTCTCAGCCTCAAGAACTGTGAGAAATAAATTTCTGTCGTTTATAAATTACCTACACTTAGATATTTTGTTATAGCAGCACAAATGGACTACATCAACTAAAAATAAAATACAGGCTAAATAATATTTACTGGCAAATATCAAAATACTATATGTCAATCATACATCAAATCTGTTTAAAAATATAAATACTAAAATATGTAGAACTATATAGAACTATGTAGAGCTAACATACAATAGAAGAGACAGTGAGAGGGATATAAAGGAAAAATAAGTCTATAACAGAACCCTTTTCAAAAAGGGGAGAATGGAAACTTTTTACATTAATGGTAAAGAAATTTAGAAATAAGTATTTTTAATGTTATACTAATGTCTAGCAACAGAAATAAAAACAAAAATAACAATAGTTATTTTAGGAAGTAGACTCTGAGTAAGAGGGGAAAAGATTTTGCTTTTGTGTTACTGTCTTTGTTGTTTGAATATTTTAACTTGTGCATGTGTTATTTTTATAATTAAAATATCAATTATTTATTGACTTGTTCTAAAACATATTCTGTAATTCCATTTTTAAATGGCTTTGGCACGCTATATTTTTCTATTCACATAATTTCAGTGTAATTCAGAACCAAATCAGTATACATGTTTAGAAAGTTTTGTGCATTGCTCAAGATTTTCTCAATACGTGGGTATCCATATTTAACTAAGCATTCATTGAAGAAGTTAACTATTACTTATTTTCTTGTTCCAGATCTATTAAAATATCCTCTATAGCCCAAGTTGGCAAACTTTTTTTATTAAGGGCCGGATAGTAAATATGTTGGTCTTTGTAGGCCCTAAGTCATATTTTGGTTGCAACTACTCATCTCTGCTGTTGTAGCCTGAAAGGAACTACAGACAATACCTAAAGAATGATGGTGGTTGACTTCAAATACATCTTTAATTGAAAAAACAAGTGATGGGCCAGATTTAACACATAGGCCTTAGTTTGCCAACACTTGTTCATATCTGCTTTTTTTGGTGTCTACTTTCTTGTTATCCACATGTACAATTTTACCCCATTATAATATATAATACTAAATTACTAGGCATGTTGTAACAAAACTGCATAGTAGGTCTAAATCATTTGCAGTTGTCTCTGCTTCTTGCTGGGCACATACTGCTTCCCTAGTTTTTTTCCATCAGTCACTTTGATTTATAGCTGGTTTAATGATTTGGGTCCTTTAGTCTGATTAGAAACAGGAAGGTTTTCCACACTGAACCCTGAGAGAATGCAATCTACACTTTCATCTGTCTGAAAAATATACTTATGTTCAATTCTAATTTCCTGCTGCTTGAAACTAAAGAATGAAGCTAAACACATTGTGAAGTATTAGGGGGAAAAAGCTTATTATACTGAGATAAAAATGATGTGCATTGCAATTCAATTGGTTCACTGACAGAATGACCTTAATTTTTATTCAGAATGCTCTGGTACACTTTCAGATGTAGATGAGAGATAATGGGCCTACCATGAATATTGCCTGTCAGCCTGATAAACTGACGAGATGAAGAGACAAGGAAGTTCCATATCCTCTTATTTTCATGTTTAGCCCTTGGGGTTTTTTTTGTATTAGAGCATTGTTGCTGCTTTTTCTGCTAAAGCCAGGTTAAGATATTTATGGGAAGACTGATACATTCAGAAGGAGACAGCTGACAGCAACTTGAGACACTCACGATGGAGATGGAATTCTCTAAACAGAAATTTATGCTGATGCTATATTTTTTTTTAATTCACTGATGTTTACTTTCTTAGCTTTGAAGATAGCACCGCTGAAAAGTATATTATATAATAGGCTCTACCTATATTTCTCAGAAAGTAGTATAAGGGCGTATACTGTTGGGGCTTAGAAACTGATACCCCAAAGGAAAGGCCTCAGGAGCAGAGACACAAAGTTTCTCTCTGACCTTCTTCTCCTGCCCTCCTGTCTCTCACCCCTCATTCTACCTCAAAGCAAGCCAAAAAAATGAGAATTCCTCTTCTCCAAGGAAGGTCATAGAAATGAGAACCCCTTTTCCCCAAATCCGTCCATAAAACCTAAAATTATTACTCTAATTTTCCCCCCCCTCTCAGTGTAAGAACTGGCCATAAAGAAATTCTCTCACCTACCTTGTTTGATTGTAGGTCATAAGACCCCCATATCAGAAGGGGTCTGGCCCCATACCCAGGAAGAAATGTTAGGCAGGTAACAAGGGACCTCTGGCTATTCTAAGGACAAAGGTGGGTGCCTCAACTTGGTGCTGCCTTGAGCAATTGCCCCACCTGGGGAAGAAGGACAAGGGCAGGTACCCCGGTCTTGGTGTTGCCCCACCTTAATCCTGCCCCAAGCAATTGCTACACCTGGGGGAAGAAGGAACACTCTGGCAATCTACAAAAGAATACACGGAATTTCCCAGCCCAGGGCCAGGCAGCCCAAATGGGAAATAGGATCTGGAAAGTGACCTAGAGTAGTCTAAGGCTAATTATTCCACTGTCCATCAAAGTGGTTTCATGGTGATGTCTGAACCAGGGCCCAACCCAGACAGTATAAAACAGGACCCCAGACCATAATCAAAGTCTCTTGTCATTACAGGGAGGCTGTTCATCGTCTGTGTTGAATGTGTCTTGCTCTGGCTTTATAAACCTAATTTTCCTCAATAAACTTCGTTTTCATGCTTACCTTGCCTTTGGTGTGTCTCGTCATTCTTCAGCCAAGAGCACACAGAGAACTAAGAACAAGATTGCCAACCCGACAGAAGGAATGCAGCGCAGAGACCAATAAAAATCTGAACAGACAGACCCTGTTGAGTTCCCTATTCAGTCTACTCCCATTACGTTCTTTTCATCCAAGCACAGTTCTACACATCGGCCAACTCTTCATTGAACTTATGCATAAAATGGACAGCTTCCCCTCTATCTTTGGGTCTTCATTCTGAAGGCTCCCATGTCACATAAAACTATGATCAAATAAATTTGTTATGCTTTTCTCTTGTTAATCTGTCTTTTGTTATAGGTGTCGGCCATGGCCCTCATGACGGAAAGAAAAGAGATCACCCTTACTGTATCTCTACAGTATGTAGAGTTTTTTTTTTTTTTTTTTTTTTTTTTTGAGACAGAGTCTCACTCTTTTGCCCAGGCTAGAGTGAGTGCCATGGCGTCAGCCTAGCTCACAGCAACCTCAAACTCCTGGGCTCAAGGGATCTTCCTGCCTCAGCCTCCCGAGTAGCTGGGACTACAGGCATGCGCCACCATGCCCGGCTAATTTTTTCTATATATTTTTAGTTTTCCAATTAATTTCTTTCTATTTTTAGTAGAGACGGAGTCTCGCTCTTGCTCAGGCTGGTTTCGAACTCCTGAGCTCAAACAATCCGCCCGCCTCGGCCTCCCAGAGAGCTAGGATTACAGGCGTGAGCCACCACACCTGGCCCAGTATGTAGAGTTTTATGCTCTAAATTTCTGTAGCGCTGCCTGCTAAAGTTCAGAAAAAGGAAATATCTTTACATGCTGGAACTTTCAGCCTTCACAGAAAAGAGGCTGATGTCACTGCAAACAGGATCAGAGTGGGAATGACTATAGGTCTCGTATTACATTATGCTCCTTCCTGTATCTGCACCTAAACCTACGCTCCAGGCTGGAATGTCACTGAATCCTAAAAAGTTTTCCTCTTCTTCCCTAGTTGCATGCTTTGCTCCCAGTTTTGAAAGCTCCCCACCATGCACATACTGCTAGAGTCTAAAACACGTTTTTTCCTCTCATTGCGGTTCTAGGAAGACATCTCTCTCCATTTTTGACTAAGTAAAAATGAAATCCTAAAAATATATTCAGTATTTATGTGTGTGCTTTCCACTCAATTATTCCTTCCATTTTCACCACAATTACTCTTGTTTTTTCTTCTTTTAATAGCAAGGTAAAAAAAAAAATTCTTTTGGAGATTTTGTAAATACTGCAACTCAGAGTATGATTCCAACACAATCCTTTCTCATAAACTTTTAAACTCGGGAATGAAAGACTTCTCAGGGAGCAAGCACAAACTATTATTGTACAATCTCCCCTAACACAAAGACTTATCTTTGACTGGGGGAGAAAAAAGTTGCTTATGCTGTTAACTTAAAAAATAAGTGATTGAAAACAAGACAGTCACACTCAATAGAAGCCAAGATTTCAAGGACCCAGCCAGGAAAAGCACAGCCCACAAAGTCTCTTGTGGACTGTGCTCTCAGTAGAAGAGGTCGAGAACTTTCCATTTAAAGAGAAAGAGGAAAAAAATTTAAAAAAATAAAGGAAAAGGGTGGTGCACAGGAAAAAGGGAGTGTTACCAGTGTGATCTTCCTCAGTCCTTGTGTCCAGTGACAAAAAATTGAAACCAAACACCAAATTAGGGAAGCATAAGCAGAAAGTTTTATTTAGCAAACCCACTCCCAAAAGCAAGCAGGGGGTGGTACACTCTGAAGGGGTGAGAGTGGGCACACATCCAAGTAGACAGTGGCCTTCGAGTCCTGTTAGGTTTCTCCTTTTCTTTTCTCTTTCCTGCATTGTTGTCCCCCAAGCCAATGAGAACGTTACTTCCTCCCATCTGTGGGGCAGGGGAATTTGTTAGTTTATTTGTTCAGATCCGGATGTGTCAAGGCTTCCAAAGCCCATTCAGAGGGGCAATGCTTTGTGGTAATGATGGCATGATGAAGTCAGAGTCACTTGAGGACACTCTCGCCCTCCATCTGCGGCAGGTGCCTCCCAGGGGGCTTCCCCCAAACTGGAGCAAGCAAGGTGTTGCTATAACAGTTACAGCTTGACCATAGCTTTTGTTGTCATTGATCTATGACCCCAATTTTGTTCCTACCATTCCAGCCCACGTGTGTCCCCTATTCTGATCTCCTGCTTCAGGGGGGGTGAAGGAGGTGAGCAGTAAGGTAATTGATGGTATCTTGCGAAGTTTTATTTGGTACTCAGTAAATCTACATAAGATGAGATAAATTAAAAAAAAAAAAACAGGGTAGAGGAAATAGTCAATGTTGTAAGTCTTCTCAAGGTAGGTAGAAGATTTCTTCCTTGATTTGTGTCTGTGGAGATAAAGTCGTAATGACATTTAAGAGTTTATTTAGTATACAGTCCTAAGGTTATAATTGACAGGTACTCATTTTATAGGAGCTGCATATCTTGAAGAATTTTGTTGTTGTTGTTGTTGTTCGTTTGTTTGTTTTTTTAGGGCTGAAGGAAATAAGAAATATTTTAACCCAAATACATTTATTTGACATATTTTGAGATGGCTGTGAGCAAGCAGGAATACTGCAGCAAGGCTGTCTAGGTGGGGAGGCTGGGGGAGAGATTTGCATCTGTAGAGAATCTCACTTAAAGGCGGCCCTGCCCTCCCTGTTTGATCTGGGACAGCTTTGCTGAAAGTCAGACACCCTTATAGGTCTGAATAAAAGCATTTCCCCCAGGGTCGTTATCCTCAGGCTTATCTACATACCAAGACCACCTTGCCTGCCAGGCTTCCTTTCTCCCTTCCCCACTCAGTCTACCTACCAATAAACCCTGTTTAGTCATTTTCTAACCCCCTTTATTTCTTAAAAGAGGACCGCTGTACCTCACTGGGGAAAGGATGACAGTGCTTGTGTGACTCAGTTTCAGGCTCAGTCCTCCTGTTTGGCATAACTGAATTTTGTGGGGGGCGGGCGGGGTGGTCCTGAGATTTTTATTTTTCCTTTACGTAGCCAACAGCCACAGGTTATCTCTCTTTGCTACCTCTGAAGCTAGCACTAGACTATCTTATATCCTAAAATCTCACATTATTTTCTACATATATTATGGCCACACATCATGGTCAAATGGCTCAATAACTCTACCAATCTTTAGCCACCCTGAAAGCAAATCAGGTGTTGCAGCCCATTTTCCAGATACTAAACTAACCCCGGAGGCACCTGATTGGAATTTGTTGACCTATCACTACCTGCTAACGACTGCTTAGGGATTGCTGGGTAATATAATTTAATATAAGATCTCCTGCCAAACCAGAAAACCTCTCCACAGCAAAAGAGAAAGAAAGCAGTTTTATTATTGAATAAACATTAAACCAGAATGTGATGCACATCATAGGCAACCCACTGAAGAGAGAAATCTTACGCTTTTAACCAGATACAACTCATTGCATACATGTTCTTAAGATAAACAAGACTAGTCCTTGAGCAAGAGGTCTTGACAGCACTATTTGCTGCACATAGTTCATCATAAACTCACCTGCAATTGCAGTGGCCATTTATGTTTGCGAATTGCCTTCGTCCAAAGGATAACAAAACTTCCCAGATTTCCATAAAGGGAAGTACAGTTGACCTTTGAACAACTTGGGGTTAGGGTGCGTCGACCCCCCATGTAGTGAACACTCTATTACTTTTGAGTCCCCCAAGCTTTACTACTAATAGCCTACTGTTGTCCAGAGCCTTACTGATAACGTAAACAGTCAATTAACACATATTTTGTATGTTATATGTATTATATTAATATATTGTATTCTTACAATAAAGTAAACCAGAGGAAAAAAATGTGAAGAAAATCATAAGGAAGAGAAAATATATATTTACTATTCATTAAGTGGAAGTTGGTCATGGTAAAGGTCTTCATCCAAGTTGTCTTCACACTGAGTAGGCTGAGAAGGAAGAGGGAGAAGAGAAGCTAGCCTTGCAGTTGAGGGGGTAGCTGAGGCAGAAGAAAATTTCTGTGTAAGTGATTCCCGCACCCCCAGACAGTTGAAAGCCCTGCTGTTTAAGGGCCAACCATAGTTACAATTTGGAGCCTGATGCCTGAGTTAAACTCCCATAAGGATGGGAAGATAGGGGTACTATCTTCCTAGATGTTTACATTTCAAAGAGATAGCCCCCAAGCCCTTGAGAAGACAATCTTGGTTTATAAGGCTGACAAAAGGCTTATTTAGCTTTTTAAAAGATTCATGTACATCTCAAAGGGGAAGACTAACAATTCATATATACTGTAGAAGTTTTCTAAAGCTCTAAGAAAAGGGAAGTCCTAGGGTCTCTTTCCCTTTCTGTACCAGGGAAAATTCCATTTTGTTTTGGTTTTCTTTTCTTTTTCTTCCTTACATTTGTATTTATCCTTATAGAGTCTTTTTTCTCTCTCTGTCTTTTTTTTTTTTTTTTTTTTTGAGACAGTCTCGCTCTGTCACCCTGGGTAGAAGAGTGCTGTGGCATCATCGCAGCTCACAGCAACCTCAAACCCCTGGGCTCAAGCAATCCTCCTGCCTCAGCCTCCCAAGTAGCTGGAACTACAGGCACGCACCACCACGCCTGGCTAATTTTTCTATTTTTAGTAGAGATGGTTATTTTTTCTACTTTTAGTAGAGATGGGATCTTGCTCTTGCTCAGCCTGGTCACGAACTCCTGAGCTCAAGCAATCCTCCCGCCTCGTCCACCCAGAGTGCTAGGATTACAGCTGTGAGCCACCACGCCTGGCCCTTATAGAGTCTTGAGAAGATGCCTAATGAATGTCTAGCCTCCTACATCTGCCCTAGGTTCTGTTTACTGTGACATTGCTAGATTTATCTCTGTTTTCTTCAAATCCTTGAATAAATTCATATACATTGAGCATTCAGGCAGCCCCTCAAAACGGAAATTAGGTCCAATATTATTTATTACTTAGTAACTATATATATCTTCTTCTTAGATTTCCTTAAAACCCTGAAAATTCAGATTAGGAGCTTTTGAGTGTCCAATTCTCATCCTTCTATGATTTCCTAGTAAAGAAAATTTCAGCAAAAATTTTCATCAAAAATATCATCAAAAGCTGCTGATGTGCCATTTTGAACACTCATATAAATCTCAGCTAATCACCAGTATAAGGGCAGTAATGTGCCTACATAGAAATGGCATTTTTATGTTATTCATTTATATTTAACTCTTTGAGTTGAACTTTATAAATGCTCACAGCATCTGCACTAGAAAGTAAACTCTACAATGGCAAGGCCCTTGTTTTTGATCACTCTTTGATGAATAAATGAATATATGGATGAATGAATACCTCTTCTTCACTTCAAGCTCATTTATCCTTATAGAGTTTCTGGTGTGTAATTTTACAATAACTCAAAGTTCTTTTCTTCTGTTATTTAATAGAAAATCTCTGACTTTCTAGCCTGGTATGAGGTTTGTGCAAAAGTAATTGTGGTTTTAGCATTGTTGAAATTGGCCCTTTGATATTGGAATACATTTTTAAATAAATGTGATTATATTATACATCATTTTAATGTACATTTCTCGCTTTCTGCTTTTTTGATAATGACTTATTATTTGCTGTTTATTTTATATTTATTTTAGTCTATGGAAATGATGTTAGACAAAAAGCACATTTGAGCAATTTTCTTATTCCAGTTCAAAATAGATCATAAAGCAGCAGAGACAACTCACAGCATCAACAATGCATTTGGCCCAGGAACTGCTAACGAACAGCGCAGTGATGGTTCAAGAAGTTTTGCAAAGGAGACAAGAGCCTTCCTTGAAGATGAGTGCAGTGGCTGGCCATTGGAAGTCGACAATGACCAATCGAGAGCAGTCATCGAAGCTGATCCTCTTAGAACTACACAAGTCAACCATTCTAAGGCATTTGAAGCAAATTGGAAAGGTGAAAAAGCTTGATAAGAGGGTGCCTCATGAGCTGACCGAAAATCCAAAAAATTGTCATTGTGAAGTGTCATCTTCTCTTATACGCAACAACAATGAATCATTTCTCAATTGGATTGTGATGTGCAACTAAAAGTGGATTTTATACGACAACTGGCGATGACCAGTTCAGCAGTTGGACTGAGAAGAAGCTCCAAAGCACCTCCCAAAGCCAAACCTGCACCCAAAAAAGGCTGCCAGTCTGATCCACCACAGTTTACAACTTTCTTAATCCCGGCAAAACCATTACATCTGAGAAGTATGCTCAGCAAATCGATGAGATGCACTGAAAACTGCAACGCCTGCAGCCAGCATTGGTCAACAGAAAGGGCCCAGTTCTTCTCCACGACAACACCCAACTGGACGTCACACAACCAACTTCGAAACTTGAATGAATTGGGCTACAAAGTTTTGCCTCATTCGCCATATTCACCTGACCTCTTGCCAACCAACTACCACTTCTTCAAGCATTTCGACAACTTTTTGCGAGGAAAATGCTTCCACAACCAGCAGGATGCAGAAAATGCTTTCCAAGAGTTTGTTGAATCCCAAAGCATGGATTTTTACACTATAGGAAAAAACATACTTATTTCTCATTGACAAAAATGTGTTGATTGTAATGTTTCCTATTTTGATTAATAAAGATGTATTTGAGCCTAGTTATAATGATTTCAAATTCACAGTCCAAAACTGCAATTACTTTTGCATCAACCTAATAGTAAGCATCCTCTACTAGTGATTCTTGTTTGAAGCTTTTTTTATGATGTCATTATGAAAAATAAATGTACAAGGGTGATAGTAACCTTTAAAAATGAATTCTTAGGTGCAGTAATAAAAGTGACCTCAGTGCTTTCTTAAAAAGAAAACACATATACACCGTACAATTTCTAAAAAACATACGCATATGTGCAAATGCATGTGTGCAGATACACAGACACAGTTTTAAAATGAAGTGATTTTGTTTGTAATGTTAAAAGTTAGAGAATAGCTAATAAATTCTATGAGACATTAAACAAAAGGAAAACAAAAATTGCAGTATCAATACCTGAATTCAAGTGAAAAATCCTATGAAGTGGTTAGTTTACAATGAAATTATAATTTTTGGAAGCCATTAGGCTTTAAAAATAACAAATCACTAAATCTATCAATAGTTCAATGCATAACTCTCCTACAGTCACACATAAATAGACAACAAAAATACAGGGGAAAATACAGTTGTGTAGTAACATTGATGATGATAACGTACATTTTTAGTACTTTATAGATTAAGCAGCAAAAATTACTAAGAATTTGTCATATGAGTAATAAAATGTTTGTTTTATTAAATATAAATATATGAAAATTTGTCTCTAAAAACAAAGTTAACTTTCCTGTGTATATAGAATATTTATATAAAATTGACTAATCTAAAAAACCAAAAATAATGCAGGCAGCAAAAATTAATAAAAAAATAAATAAATAAAAGAAAAAGATCATTTAGGGGAAAAATCCATGTAATTTCTGGTAATGTCTGGATCAGTGAGTAAATCCAAACTTTATAGAATTTTTAAAGATAAACAATAATGAGAACAAAATCAAATTTCATAGAATTTTTCCAACACAACACTCTGAGAGAAAAATATATAATATTTAATGATTTTTTATTATTAAACAAGAAACTATGATACTACATTAACTAAGATTCAAATTAAAAGCATAAATCCAATTTTAAATTGCAATTGTTAGGGATATAATATGAGCAAAATCTGCCAAAGCTTACAGACTTTTCCCCAAAACTGTACTCAGAGAAAAATATAGTCTTTGTTTTTATTATTAAATAAATATAATAAATAAATTTTAACTAAGTTTTAAAAAATTTAATTAAACAAAATGTAATTAAAGTAGAATTGACCAATGTTAAGGGGTATAAATGTTTATAGATAGATATGGAGTAATTGTCACTTGCATAAATCTTATCTCCAGTCTATCAATTTAAACACCAACATCTAAGTACCAATTTTCTACTTAACTTCATGTTTTTAGAAGCCTGTGAGAGAAGTCTGTTTCAAACTTTCATAAGCAAAATAAGAAAATGTATTGACTTATGCTATTGTGAATGTATGTCTCTCCAAAATTCATATATTGAAATTTAAACCCCAAGGTGACGGTATTAAGTGGTGGGGCCTGTGGGAGGTGATTAGAGCATGAGTGCTCTGCCCTCATGAATGGGATTAATGGTCTTAAAAAAGAGATTTTAGAAAGCTGCCTGGTCCTTCCATCTCTTTTGCCTTTGGGGATGCCACATTCCTCCCTCCTGCCCTTCTGCCATGTGAAGACATAGCAAGAAGGCACCATCTTGGAAACAGAGAGCAGCCTTCAATAGACACTGAATCTATCAGTTCCTTAATCTCAGTCTTCCCAGTCTCTAGAACCATGAGAAATAATATGTTATTGTTTATAAATTACCCAATCTGTGGCATTTTGTTTTAGCAACGTGAGTGAACTAAGACAGCTTATATAACTAAGAAGTCAGATGCTCAATAGTTTTCTTCTCTTGTCTTTCTCTCTTTTTCTCTATCTCCCATTCTTCACGCTTCCCTTCTTTCCCTCAAGTTTTCTCTCTGTTTTTCTCTATGTATTTTTATCCCTTTCTACTTCACATTATTTTTTTCTCATATTCCCAGCAAACATCTGCAAGGTCCTAATTCTTTACTTATTAGTCCAAAGACAGATAAAACATCACATATTTCCTCTTAGGACTTGGGCCAGATATTTAGATACTATGATTTGTTGATTTTTTTTTTTTTTTTTTTTGGCTCCTAGCAAGAAAGATGTTTAAGCTCAAGCTTACTCATCTGAAATTAAAATGGTGCTTAAAGAAGTCATTTCTGTCTATGGACTGCTATTAAAAATAGTTATAAAATTGCAAAAATAATAAAAATTTATACAATGTGCTAAAAATAAATCCTGACATCACAGAGAGAAAGAAAAATGGTAGAGATAAGTTTTGGATCTGTATTGGTTAGTTTTTGCTGCACAGTACAACTATGCAAAACTTGATGGCTTAAAACTACAGTCCTTTATCTCTTTGCACTCCACATTGGCAATTTGGGATGGGATCAACTGGAGCGTGATTGGTTCTGGATGGCCTCACTCAGATGTCTGAAGTTCAGCTACAGTGACAGAGGCAACTAGGCCATATTTTCAGTACCTAGCAAACTAACTCAGGATTCTTCCTTTAGTGTCTGTGTTCCAAAAGCTACAAGAGAAGCCAATGTCCAAAGCACTAGCACTTTTCAAACTCCTTACGTCATATTTGTTAGAATCCAATTAGCCAAAGCAAGTGACATGGTCAAAGTCTTATTTAATGGATCAAGAGGCAAATCCCACTTTTTGATGTGATAACCAGCAAAGTCACATTGCCAAGGGGTATTGGTGCAGAACTGGCTTGGCTTTTTATTTTTATTTTTGCAAGGAGCTGTTAATAATCTCTCACAAGTTTTCCAGAAGTTATCAGAGAGAATGGGAGAAGGTTGAACCTTCAAGTCACACTCAAATATCTCTTGCTGTTCCCTCTCTTCTTTAGTCCACTAGATTTCCAATAAAAATTGCTGAATGAAAAAGCAAGTTTCAGTACTATATGCAAATTAAATAAATATATATGTACTTAAAAGCACATATACACATTAAATATTGCTCACTTATATGTATATCTATAAATAAAGTTAGAGATGGAGAATGAGAAGCTTAAGCATTTGTGATTAATTTATGTTTATAGTGAGAATATAGGTATTCAAATGAGAGACCAAAAATAGAAAAAAATGAGGTCTCAACTAAGGAGGATGATAGAGTAAATTAATCTAAATCTGTTCCCTATGGTCCAGCATGAAATGAGCACCATAAATGAATTAAAAATATGCAACATAAGCCAAGAAAATTTCTGTTTTAATATTCAGGGAAAATGTATATACACTTATCAAATAATAAAGGTCCTGGTTTTTGTTTTGTGTTGTGTCAATCTATGAAATGATTGTAAATATGACATTAATAAAAATGTTTAACTCAGATGATAGATAGTCACTTCATCTCTTCTCCTGGGCTTAGATCTTATTTCTGTTGTTACCTCATAAGGGGACTGTTCCAATTATCCTTGACTTTGCATATCTGCTGAGCATAGACATGAAAATTTTTGTCAAGATCTTGTCTTTTGATTTAATAATTATAACATTCTTCCTATCGAGCTAAGATGTACTTAAATTTGTTTTTATGTATATTTACATATATGTGTGTGTATATATACACACATATACCTGGAATACTTTTACAATATTTCCAGCACATATCAAACAGAAATATAACCAAATTGAGATGTTATAATAGTATCTCCTTATGTCTACAGAGTATGCCAGCTGGCTTGCTCAAGGTTGAGTTGGTAATTGTACATAAGAGACTGCTGTCCTTAGATGTAAAAATGCAGGTATTTCACTTCTTCATATAAGTAATTCCCAGCAACACAATGAAAATTTAAAGGGACACACTGACATGTGAAAGGCAAAACTTAACTCAAATGAATAGAATAGAATGGTTTAAGTTAGACTTAATGCAAAGCAGTAACATCTCTAAGTGAATGAATGGAATGATTTTCAAGACAGAAATTTTCCATGAGGGAATAAATTGTGTACTGCAGTGC
Organism: Propithecus perrieri; assembly: GCA_963574695.1. Lineage (NCBI taxonomy): Eukaryota > Metazoa > Chordata > Mammalia > Primates > Indriidae > Propithecus > Propithecus perrieri. The sequence goes on from CAUYRB010037828.1 coordinate 15,504, forward strand.
AGAGGATTTGATTAGATATTTAATGACAATGTGCTTTATTAATTACATTTAGACAGATGCTGAGCAGGAGTAATTAAAAAACAAAACAATTTTGAAGATTCTCCTGGAGTAAGGTTTAACTAATATTAAAAATATTGAGATAAGCACATCCCTTAATTATCCTGTGTGCCATAAATGATTGGTAAATAAATGAATGAATATTGGTCACATTTCTATGAGCTTCCCTGGTCCCTTTCTCTCCGCTATGTCTTATGCCAGGGACACCCAGTGTCAATTTGTCCTTTCTCCTGGCCTTAGGTGCTATTTTTGTTGCTGCTTCATAAGGCAACTCTTTCTGTTATCCTTGACTTTGTATATCTGCTCAGTGCAGACATGAAAATTTTGTCGAGATCCTATTTTTTTTTATTTCAGCATGTTATGGGGGTTCAAATGTTTAGGTCACATATATTGCCTTTGCCCCACCCGAGTCAGAGCTTCAAGTGTGTCCATCCCCCAGACGGTGTGCACCACTCACCATCAAACTGGTATTAAAGATCCTATTTTTTATTCAATAATTACAATCATCTTCCTATCAAGCTAAAATGTATTTAAAATTTATTTAACAGGATAAAAGTAGAGGCCTATTAGTTTCTTACAGCTTCTTATATAACATTTGATTTTTTTTTTTACTTTTATATAAACCTCATTCTCTATTTTTTTTTTATTCAAATTCTTCCAGAGACTGGATCAAAAGCAAACGGATGTGGCATATATAGACCATCCCAAGTCAGTCATTCTCATCGACAATGCTCATGTGCTCCTCCACCAACCTGAAGCTGCCACTGCAGGTAAACTGCTTTGGAGCTTAAGGATTGTGCTCCCCACCCCAACTGTTCACGTCTGTCTCATTCTGTTTGACAGGTATCAGTTGTCTCTGGCATATAACACCCTTTCCCACTGGGAACTCAGGCTTAAAAACATATTACTCTCATCACCTTGCCCTGAAATCCCCGAATTCCTAGAATAAAACATAAACAATAACCAAGACCATTTCCTCTTAACTTCACCATACTGTTAAAATTTAACCTTTACGTGTAATTGAAGAAAAGAGTAGCCTATATTATTGAAGTAGAAGCATCATATCCCGCTGATAAAAACAAGTTCAAAGGCAAAAATTCATTATAGAGCATTTAAAACACTAAACCATGGGGGCTTCTACCTGAATCTTCTGTCCATTTATTTCCCTAACACAGCATATACTACGATCCAGACAAATCAAATTAATTATAGTTACTTGAATATGGCATCTTGGCTTATGTTTCTGTATTTTATATATGTTATTTATTATGCCAGTAATACACTACTTTTAAGACTTTTAGATAAGGACACCCAGTAAGATTTGTATTTCAAAGAACAGTAAAGAACACAAATATGTGCATATATGTCTGTGTGTATGTATGAAAGAAAAAAAAATTTTTCATAAAAATCCTTAATCTTACTACATGTGATGCATTTCATAATTTATATTCATCTATCTAATTTTCAAAAAATACTGATCACAATTTATGAGACTGATTTTATGAATCCTTAAGGTGTCATGACTCTAACCTTAGAACAGAAATAAAAAACAATAGCAGGATTGTCTTCTCTTTCCACTTATGTAGATCACTCCCTGTTTTTCCAAATTTCTCTGAATTGTTATGGATGACTTGTGAACTCTGTAAATTCTATAACCTATAGGGAAGTTTTCATTCCTAGAAGCAGAGAAAACATTTCTTAAAAGGAGGTTATTGAAGTACAAAGTTTACATGTCACCAATTATCAGAAATAAGCATAAATGAACTAGGAATCTGTTCTGGAAATGAAATAAATACTTTTCCCTAATCTCTTCTTAGCTGTCAGACTAGTAGAGAACAGAAACCAATACTTCCAGTATGTTATACCCCAGGGGTTAGAATTGCTCTACGGGCAATTTTACGCAAAGCCATCAAGTGATAGCTTCCTTGATTAGAGACGTATTTGCTTGATGGACAAACTAAATTAGAATTACAAAAATCTTAAACCCAACTTTTTAACTTTAAAATTTAATTTAAATTAAATTGGCATGTAGTCAATATGAAAGTTATAAAGCATGACACAAATTGACATGGCACATTTTTCAAGCATATGTTGCCTTCATCTTGGAGGAAAAATAATAAAATAAATGTATCATATTACCTGTGAGAACACAAGGTCAGTGCACTTTGTGAAAACTGGGGGTAAATTGCTTGAAATTACTATCAGCATCAAGGTTCAGGCTGACAAGAAGCCTCTCACTGTCACAATTTAAACTGGATGATTTGTAGTCACATCATGTACTCTCTAGGCTACCTCTAGTCTCGACTCTCAGTGTATTTATAGCAGCAAAAAGCTTGATTTCAGCATGTAGGTAGGTACAAATAAATGCATTAACAGATAAATTATGATAAATATTACTATTAGGCATAGACTTTCAAAGCATGTGCAAATTTAATGCAAAAAGTTAAATTATTTAAACCATATTCTACGAAGTTGAAGATTACTTTTTTAAATATAATGCAAATTGAAACGTATCAGAGAAGTGCACAGATCACAAAAGCACAGTTCAATAAACTTTTACAACCTTCACATATTCTTGGAAATGTGAACCAGACCTCTCAGCACACAAAGGCCCTTATATGGCTCTTCAAAGTTTCTTTTCCTCCATTGCCAAGAGTAATTTCTATCCTGAATTCTATTACAATTAATTAGATAATCCTTTTTTATAATTTATGTAAACTGAATCATAGAGTAATATACTCTCTGACAAGATTTCCCTGGCTCAGTATCTATGAGATTCATCCTTCTTGAATGTAGCAGTTTAGGCATTTTCACTGCTCTTTAGCATTTTATTATATATCAAAATACACCATAATTTATTTACTCAGTCTACTGTTGATAAACAATTGGGTTCTTTCTAAATTGGGGTAATGCAACTAGGTTGATACAAATCTTCTCTTCTTTGGTATCTGCTGATGCATATGCAAGAGGAAATTCCTAGAAGTAGTATGAATAAGTAATAGACTGTGAATAAAACCAGCTTTTGTAGACACAACCATGCTTTTCACCAAAGCGAGTTTGCCAAATTACATTGCTAACAATGATGTATAAGATTTCGAATTACTCTACATACTGTTTAGAACTTGGAATTGTCAGGTTTTTTTGTTTTTGTTTTTTTTAGCTATTCTGGTGTATGTGTGTTGGTATAACATCATGAGTTACAAATAATTAGGTTAAGAATGTTACTATTAATTAAGTTGAACAGGTTTTCATTTTATTGGCTATTTATATTTTTTAATACTTCAAAAGTCTACTACCCATTTTTTAAAATGGAGATATCCATGTTTTCTTGGTGATTTGAAGTCCTTGACATATTATATTATGTATAAATATTGTCAGATATATTGGAATATCGTCTCCTAATCTGTGCATGGTATTTTTACTTTCTAATGGTATCTTTGACAAAAATAAATTATTAATTTAAGGTAGAAAAATTTATCAATTTTTAAAATTAATGCTTTTGTTTCCCCTACAAAATATCTTTGTTTAACCTAACATCCATATGTTATCTTCTATATATATATTATTGTTTTAATTTTCACACTTAGACATCCAATCAATTGTAATTAATTTTTTGCACATGATATGAGGAGGTAGGAGGTAAAGATTTGTTTTTGTTTTTATTTTTTTCCCAAGGTAACTATCCAATTGGCACAGCACTCTATATTGAAAATACCATCTTTTCTTCACTCTGCTGTGTTGTCATCTTTAAACCAAATAGCAGTTCTGTGTGTGTGGATCTGTTTCCTATCTCTTGAATTTTTTCTATCACTGTATTTGTCTGTCCTTGAACCAATACATATTATTCATTATCTTTATAACCCTTTATGTTGGCAGTGTAGGTCCTCCAACTTAGTTTTTATTCCTAGGGAATACTGCATCTGACAGAATTTTAAGATGATCCCCAAGTTTCCCAATCGCTGGTATATACATCATTCATAGGCCCCTCTGCTTGAGTGTAGGCAGGACAGATGGATATGATGGGATAATCACTCTTTTGATTAGTTTATGTTCTATACAGTAAGTGGTGGAATTGTCCCTCCCTTGATTGCATTACATTATGTAAGACTATCCTATAGCAAACTGGGAAAGATTCTCCTACTGGCTTTGAAGAAGTTAGCAGCCATGTTGTGACATGGTCACATGGCTAGGACATGACAGCAACCTCTAGGAGGTGACAGCTGCCCCTAGCTAACAGCCAGCAAGAAAAGAGGGACCTCACTCTTACCACTACTACAAGGAACTGACTTCTGCCAATAACCTGATTGAGTCTGGAAATGGATTCTCCCCTGATCAGTCTTCCAGAAGAGCATGTAGCATGGCTGAAACACTGAATTCACCCTATGAGACTCTAAGCAGGGAACCCAGCTGAACTAGACTTCTGATCTACAGAAACTGTGAGGTAATAAATGGATGCTGTTTTAAGCCACTAAGTCCATGGTAACTGTTATGCAACAATAGAAAACTAATATAAATAGCTTGGATTTTTTTTTGGCCCTTTTCATTTCCACAGATACTCTAAAATCAACTCATCAATAAAATTTTAAAACCTGCTGAAAATTTGAATGTAAAAGTATTGAATACAGCTTTGTATTTTCTATTCTTAAGAAGAATTGTTGTTAAAATAGTATTTCGTTTTGCCTGTAACTATTCAGAAAAATTCCTTAGTAAAATCATATGAACTTTACTTTTTTTTTTTTTTTTTGAGACAGAGTCTCACTCTTTTGCCCGGGCTAGAGTGAGTGCCGTGGCGTCAGCCTAGCTCACAGCAACCTCAAACTCCTGGGCTGAAGCAATCCTCCTGCCTCAGCCTCCCGAACAGCTGGGACTACAGGCATACGCCACCATGCCCAGCTAATTTTTTCTATATATATATTTTTAGCTGTCCAGATAATTTCTTTCTATTTTTAGTAGAGACGGGGTCTCGCTCTTGCTCAGGCTGGTCTCGAACTCCTGACCTTGAGCGATCCGCCCGCCTCTGCCTCCCAGAGAGCTAGGATTACAGGCGTGAGCCACCGCGCCCGGCTAACTTTACTTTTTTTGAGGAAATGACTTTTCGGAACTTTAATTTCTTTAATAGATATAAACCTACTCAAATTTTATGTCAACTTCTGCCACTTTGTGTGTGTGTGTGTATATATATTTTTTCATAAAATTATGCATAATATCTTATTGTCTTTAATATGGTTTATTATCCTTTTTATTATCTTTATAATATCTATAGGGTCTTTTAAGTCACTGTCTTTTTATCCACTTAAATTATATATGATATATATAAATTATTAGATACATAAATTACATATATTTTAGTAGTCTTATCAATCTTATCAAAGTGTTGTCAATTTTATGAAACATTTAATAGAGTAGCTTTTACGTTTGTTGACTTTCTCCATTGTACATTTGTTTTCAATTTCATTGATTTCTCTTCCTATCTTTATCACTTCTCCTACTTTCTTTAGAATTAATTTGCTGTTATTTTTCTAGCTTTTTAAGAGAGCTGCTTATATTACTAAAATGTGGAATTTTCTTATTTCAAATATGTGCCTTTAGGGCTATAACTTTTTCTCTGAAATACAAAGGAAATAATATAAGCAAAATTAAAAAAAAAGGAAGGTTTGGTGAATGTACAGTTTTCTATTTTTATTTGAGGGTTGTTCATGTCAAGTAGAAGAGCAAGGATCACCTCCAGAAATGTTGGTTGAAATCCTAGCATAATAAGAATTGAATATTTGATTAAGGAATTGTACTTAATTCTAATGTAATCTAATTGGCCCTAGAAAACATATCATCAGCTATTTTAATAAGGTTTATTTTTAGCAGTATGCAGAATGCATTGGGGGCACAGGGGCAATTAATCACAATTTTCCATGCAGGATATACAGCTGGTTTGTATTATTACAAAAGCTTCTCATGGGCATAAAAACATGAAGGAGGTCATAGGTGAGAAGGACAATTTAAAATTTAAACTGTGAAGACATTGATTATATTTAAAAACACAATAAAAGGCAGAATCAACAATGTCTGAGTAGTAGTTTCTGAGTAGTGATGGGGAAATGGGGTAGTTACACCATCAAGGGAAAGAGGTACTTCTAAAGAATAATTAGTTTGGATAAGGAAGAATGGTGGAAGTGAGGAGATAAAAAGGTCAAGGATTATAAAGCCTTCTGGCCAGGCACGGTGGGGTGGCTCATACCTGTAATTCTGGCACTCTGGGAGGCTGAGATGGTAGGATCATCTGAGGTCAGGAGTTCGAGACCAGCCTAAGTGAGAATGAGAACCCGTCTCTACTAACGATAGAAAAAATTAGCCAGGCGTGGTGGTGCATGCACCTGTAGTCCCAGCTACTTGGGAGGCTGAGGCAGGAGGATCGCTTGAGCCCAGGAGGTTGAGGTTACTGTGAGCTAGGCTGACACCATGGCACTCTAGCCTGGGCAACAAAGCAAGACTATGCCTCAAAAAAAAAAAAAAAAAAAGGATTATAAAGCCTACTTATACCTCCTCCATTTGTTTCGGAATTGTTTCCCTAAATGTTAAGTAAGGAGCAGAGATAACTCTTAGTATTAGTTGCTCTGAAATGAACCAGATACCAAATATAAGAAATTGGATGCTACAGGGGTGTCAAAGCACAATGAAAGTACAAAACCAGACTGTTAGTCCACAAAGCTAGATAGAGAGGTGAAGTGAAGATTTAAACTGGAAATGTTAATCAAATAATCAAGAAAGCTAAAGACGAAGTTAGCAGCAAGAAATCAGGATATTGTAAACAACAGGCTTCTTTCAAGTCCTTTTAAAAACTAATTTCTCAATTTGAAGAAAACCAAATCTCTCCTTTTATTACCTTGATTTTGTAATTATGAATGTTTCTCCAGTTAAAGCTAGTAAATTTTCAAAGGTTATGAGCTAGCAATTTGGAAGCTACTTTAGATATATATCAGGATTGGCCAAATAAGTAAATATATTATAGAAAAAGAAAGCCAGACTCCTCACTGCCAAAGAAGAAAGTTACAAATAAGGAAAGATGGAAGGCTAAGATGAATTCATTAGACTTAAAACACATATGTTTTTGTTATATATATGGACACAGAGGCAAATGCAAAAATAAATATAAGTGTCTATGTATTCATGAATTAGAATACATACATATATTTCATGGTTCTGTCTGATGAAAGAATCTAGAAAGAACTGTTGTACAGCAATGATACCCTAGTAGTGATAAGCACACCTAGTCCTAGACATGCATGAGTGTGTGCGTGTATCTAGAAACACATAACCAACACAAGGTAAGAATAGCCTCAATTCTTTTTGTTTTAAAGACTTTATGCTCACCTATCCATAGTCATTTTATCCATCTATCTATCTATCCATCTATCTATAATGTCCTAGGGATGTGTTATATTCCTATTTTATAACCATAAACTATACAGAAACGTTTTCTTTCCTCCTTCCTCTTGTGCTCATATGGATAAGATAGATACTAAATAAGAAGAGAAATAAAATAAATTTTCAGATTTTTATAATTGCTGAGAACAAAATGGACAGTATGTAACAAGTAACCTGACTGGCTTCATAAGGGGAAAGGGTGGACTCTCTGTCATAAATAAGATGATTAGGAATAACAAACCTCTCTTGCTTGGCTACCTAAAGAAAGTGAATGGTTAACACATTCTCAAGCTTGGGGTGTGGATTCAAACCCTATGAATGACGCAAAGACCCAAAAAAAGAGTTTGGCAGTTGAACAAATAGTAAAGAAACCAAGTTGCCCAGATCTTAAAGAGAAGGGGGAGAGGATTATGTAATTTAAAAGTAGGCAGAATCAATTTTGTAGAACATTCAGAATCTGGATTTCACTTTTAAAATTTTAGCAACAACTCATAATCGAAGGTTAATAATTTTCAATTTAGTACACACAGTTGGGGATGAAAATTTTATTCCCATCTTCCTAAAACTAGAATCACCTTTTCTCACATACAAGAATATTTTACCTTGGGGAATTTAATTTCAAGTATCAAACCTGAGCAGAAGTACATAAAAGTACATAAAAATGTTTCCAATTTGTATTACATGGCAATTAATCCTCTACCCCATCTCCAAACTGAGCCTGGAGCTCTTTCTTTATACATAATTTTGTGAGCACAAATAAATATTTCAAGGAAAATGGACATACCTAAGGATTGTAAATATCCTCTGGCTGCAGAAAGTCAATACTACCACCTAAAACATGATTTATTGATAATGTGTCAGACACTGATTTTTCTTTAATTTAAAAGAGAATAGGAATATATTAAATATTTCCAGAAAGCTCTTTTTTGTACCTTACTTTTATGAAAGCTGTTAGTATGATGATTAACCCTGTAATAGAGTATTCCAGGTCATTGCCTCTTTAATAACACCTTCATAGTTCATAGTTCCCTAAGAACAGCAAATATTAGTTAAAAAATGAATGTATTCAGTTACTTTGTTGCCATTTATACCTTTCTTCATGAGCTGATTTTGGAAAGACTATGATAAATGGTTATCGGTTTCTTTTCCTCATTAGGTTATCTCTGAATTCACTGTCTCCTGGTTTCAAGGATGATTGCAGAAATATGGCCATAAAACGTTAGCTTCTCATTACACCTGGAAGCAGTAGGAGTATAGTATTTATAATCTCATTATCTCAATGGATAGTTGTAGCTGTGCATATGCTCTCATTATCTCTGCTGGGGATAGTAATGATATATATAGTCTCATTTTCTGTGCTGTGGAATCAGAGAATTGCATTTAAAATAAAGTGTTCTGCACTGTAAGTAATATGAGGTGGGTGGATAACTGGTTGAAAGTGTGTCTAGCTTTTTTATTATTAGAGTTTCCACTTTTCATAAAGATGTGATATTTGCTCCTCAAATCTCTACAATTAGAAAATTCCAGTAATAGTAGACAAATAAGAATATGAAATAAATAAAAATATTGAAAATTATGAAGGACACCTCCACCAAAAACACCCCCCCCACCAAGTGTCAAGAGAGAGGGAGACAGAGAGAGAAGATAATTTCACATGACAAAGAAATAATATTTTAGTCTTGAACTTCCCTGTTCTCATTTCAGTCCCCTAGCCATCAGCTTTCTTACATGAAGTGTTATGAAAAATGCCCTTTGCTTATAATAGTTCAAAATAAAACAGTTTGGTTTTGAACACTTTCATAAACATAATGTTATACAATCTCATAGCAGTTCCAGGAAGGTAACAAAAGTTCAGAGAATGAAGGAAAATGCACAATTCGCATGGTTTCTAAATTATGTTTCCAAGTAAATTTCTCCAAAATAAAATAAAAGATAGGTGAAATTTTATCCCTTAAAGGATAAATGCTGATATATGTATCTAAGTAGCCTGGTAATGTGTTATACAAGTAAATCTCCTAAGTAAATTTCATTTTTCTACTTCTTATGGAGAAATTTAATAATTATTTAGACTAATATCTTTAAATAAAGAGGAAGTAAGTACATACACAAATGTAGACAATTCCAGTATTACCAATAGGCTTCAACTCATTAGCCTTGGGAATAATTAAATCACCTCGTTTTGTAATACTTATGTTAAATTCTGGTCCCTTCACCCACTCATGTTAACAGGACATTCAATTGCTTCTCTTTGAACCTCCCACCCCATTTTTATTTATATAAAAATCCAAAGGATCTAATCCTCTTTACAAATTCATGGCAAAGAGAAAACTGGAGAATAAAACATTTTTAGCTGCTATTTCTTTTCTCCCATGAGTTTTGCTGCAAAAAAAAATTATCTTTCAACAATTCAGTACATCCCCCACCACTACTATCTTGTTGCTCTTATTGGCCCAAGTCTCTTTGTAGGCAGTAGAATTTCTGTCTTGAATTTAGCCAAGGATGGCTATCTAACTGATCCTCTAAGTTAACAGGTCTTTAGTTTACTTTCAAGTGGAAATATCATTTACTATTCCACTGAGACTGGGTCGGGAGGAGGTTAGAAACTCAGTCATTTGATAAAACAACTTTATTTCCTTTGGGCAGATAATCAGTAGGGGGATTGCTACATTGAATGGTAGGTCTACATTTATTTCTTTGAGGAATCTCCATACTGTTTTCCATAGAGGTTGTATTAATTTGCAGTCCCACCAACAGTGAGTAAGTATTCTTTTCTCTCCGCATCCATGCCAGCATCTATTGGTTTTTGACTTTTTAGTAATGGCCATTCTGATAGGGGTAAGGTGGTATTTCATTGTAGTTTTAATTTGCATTTCCCTGATGATTAGTGATGTTAAGCATTTTTTCATATATATTTTTTGGCCATTTGTCTATCTTCTTTTGAAAAACTATTCATAACTTTTGCCCACATTTTGATGGGGTTGTTTGGTTTTTTCTTGCTGATTTATTTGAGTTCTTTGTAAATTCTGGATATCATTCCTATGTCAGATGTATAGTTCGTGAATATTTTCTCCATTCTGTAGGTTGTCTATTCACTCTATTGATTATTTTCTTTGCTGTGCAGAAGCTTTTTAATTTAATTATGTCCCATTTATTTATTTTTGTTGTTGCTATACTTGCCTTTGGGCCACTCAAATGTTTATCGCAGTACAATTCACAATTGCAAAGATGGGGAATCAACCTAAGTGTCCTTCAATTCATGAGCGGATAAAGAAAATGTAGTACACATACACCATACACTCAGCCATGAAAAGGAATGAAATAATGTCATTTGCAGCAATGTGGAGGGAACTGGAGACCATTATCCTAAGTGAAGTATCTCAGGAATGGAAAACCATATGTTCTCATTAATAAGTGGGAGCTAATAGGTGGGTACACACGGGTGCAAAGTGATATAAAGGACATGAGAAACCAAGAAGGGGGAAGGCAGGTGGAGAGTGTGACATAAAAACTTACCTGTTGGGTACAATGAACACTATTCTGGTGATTGGCACAACAAAAGCCCTCACTTAAGCATTATAAAAGCTATCCTTGTAACAAAAACTCTTGTACCCCATTAACTAATATTTTGGAAATAAAAAATAAAATATAATAAAATAAATAAAATAAACATATAAAGCTTCACGTAAAATTATCGTCTCATATCTTTTTTCAAAGCACTTTTATTTAACCTCGTTTTCACACCTTAATGAGTCACTGTTTTAATTTTTTTATTGTGATTTTAAGTTTAATGTTTACTCATCTTTCCTGCTTATACCTCATTTCTTCCTTTTGAATTCAATATCTTCCCAAATAATTGTTCTCAGAAATGTCTTGTGAGTGATAACCTCATTCAGTCTTTATTAAATGGAAATATATTTATTTCAACCTCAATCTTGAATGATAATTTAACTGAGTACAGAGTTCTAATTTGAAAATTTATTTTATCTTTGCAGCTTTAGCATTTTAACATTGTTATTCTTTTGTCTTCTGGACTCTATTATTTTTACTATTGACATATTTGCTGCTAGTTAATTAGTAAGTAAGTCTCATGTCTTTTCTAAGGCTGTTTTTCATTTTTGTGTTCTGCAATTTCAGTATGGTTTAGTAGAATTGTTTTATGTCTAAATTTTTTTGCTAGGGATTTTCTGTGTTTGTTGATTGTGAAAATTCTTGCTTTTTATTAACTCCAGAAAATTCTCAGCTTCCATGTCAGCATCATTGTCTTTCACTAATTCTATTACCTTCCTCTGAGTGGTGTTTGGACCTTGCCAAACTATCTTCCATCTCTCTTAATTTCTCATTTACTTTCTACCTCTGTATTTCTACAAACTGCATTCTAGTAAATTATCTTTGAGCAGCTTTCGGTTAACATATTCTTTTCTCAGCTCTATTTCACCTGTTGTTGAATTGATCCACTGAGTTTTTGTTAACAATTGTACTTTTAAAAAATAATTTCTAGAAATTCCATTTGATTTTTTTCTACACCTGAGTTTTACATGTTTTCTTTCTTCATGATTTTAAAATATAAGTCACTTGGAAAATATTCATTGTTTCTCTTGTAATCATGCTTACTTTCACTCATGGTAGATAATTTTTTGGTGTATGTGTGTAATTAAGTGGAAGTAAATCTTCAGTAAAACATGATATATGTGGATCCTATGTAGCAGAGATGGAAACTGAATAAAAAATTAAGATAAATGGACATTAAAAGGTAAGATTGAAAAGAAGTTACAGGAAAAAATTCTAGAGAGAACTAGCAAAATTAAATGGTGACGTAATATCCGAGAATTATTTGGAATCATTCTCTTTAGAGTATTCCTGATAACACCGTTAATAAGAAAATCGAATTAAATATTTATAAGAAATTTTAGGATAACTTGCATTTCTGTAGAAGATGCTTATAAACACAAAAGCATTTAGTTGATGTCATCTCCAATTGTAAAGCCAGCACCTGGGAAGTACTAGTCAAATGTACCTAGGCCTTGTAACCAATTCCATTTAATCATTTTACAAAAGCAGAACTTTCATTATCAGCATCACCCTCCCAAAAGAAGTACATTAGTACATCCTTATCCACAATTTCGCTTTCCATGGTTTCAGTTACCTGTGGTCACTCAGGGTCCAATAATATTAAATGAAAAATTCCAGAAATAAACAATTTATAAGTTTTAAATCGTACACCATTTTGAGTAGTGTGAAGAAATTTCGAGCCATTTTGTTTTGTCCTGCCTGGGATGTGAATCATCCCTTTGTCCAAACTATCCACACTTTATATGTTACCTGCCTGTTAGTCACTTAGTAGCTGTCTGGGTTATCAGATCCGGTATGTAGAGAGTTTGGTAATATCTATGGTTTAAGGTAACCACTAGGGGTCTTGAAACTTACCTCCTGCAGGTAAGGGGGGACTAGAGTAGACAATAGTTCATGGTTGAATTAGCAGAAACACATATTTTATTACCATAAAACTCATAAATAGCTGTCAGTTAAAAATCTTAAGTAAACAACAAAAAAGTTCATTTATAAAGCATGGTACACAACTTAGTTCCCATAACATTTTAAATAACAAAACAAATCCTATAAGTATATATTATAATAAAATATGCAATTGAAGCCATTCTAATTTTTGTGTGATTTTAATCTGAGAGTATTTACATTAAAGATTTATGTGACAGCTGTCAAAAAATAGTCACAATTGTCTTTGCCTCTTAGAAACTTAGAATACTCTGTTCTTTTCTAGTGTTTTATAGAATGCAGGTATTAGGATACTCTTTTAACATAGTAAAGAACTAAAAATGTAACCAGAAATTATTAATAATTTCTATCTTTGATTTCAGATGATCAAAAAATAAAAACTTCACATCTTTCACAATGCATAAAGTCATTTCTAAACTAGCCCTTCTGAAAAGCAGTTTAAAGATTTTTACATGATTTAGTAAACAGAGTTTTTGTCTGAAAACGTTTTCATATGTTCATGCAACCATTGTTATAAAATACTTGTTCTGTTGGAAATAAAATTTTGCTCTCACCCCAGGTTCATAGCATAATTTTATTTCAAAAGCAATATCCAATAATACTTCATTTAGGCCGGGCGCGATGGCTCACGCCTGTAATCCTAGCTCTCTGGGAGGCCGAAGTGGGCGGATTGTTTGAGCTCAGGAGTTCGAAACCAGCCTGGGCAAGAGCGAGACCCCGTCTCCACTAAAAATAGAAAGAAATTAATCGGACAACTAAAAATATATAGAAAAAATTAGCCGGGCATGGTGGCGCATGCCTGTAGTCCCAGCTACTTGGGAGGCTGAGGTAGAAGGATCGCTTGAGCCCAGGAGTTTGAGGTTGCTGTGAGCTAGGATGACGCCACGGCACTCTAGCCCGGGCAACACCGTGCGACTCTGTCTCAAAAAAAAAAAAAATAATGCTTCATTTAACAAGGGCTCTGG
>CAUYRB010037830.1:0-12398 GCA_963574695.1 Propithecus perrieri
CTGTAACACTGTCCTTCAGGTGGCTGAGGGAGTTTCATGTTTTCTTTAGACATCATTAGGCGCCGAAGCTCTTGCAGGACAACTTTGATGCTATATGTATTCTGCCATTTTGCTAGCACTGATATGGCTCTTGGATCCACCTAAAAAAGGCAAACAAAAACAGATTACTCTCAGGCTGCCAAACAAAATAGCTGTATGCTGGGGATAACCTATAGTACAAACCTGAGCTAAGGGCGTTTTTCCAGTTGAACATGCTGTCCACAGAACGATACTTGACATGTAGGATACCTACCTACGTGATTCCCTCCCTCCAGTCAGTTTTTCCCTTTTTGTGCTCCAACAACCTCACTGTTTGGCATAAGGAAATAATGATACTGACAGCTGGCAGGACTTGACCCAGCCCAACTCAGCTCTACAACAGTGACCTGCTGAGGGGGCCCAGGGCCTGTCCTCGCTCGACTCTACCCCCAGGTGGTGGGTAACAAAGCCGTGCAGGTCAGGAAAGAGAGCAAAGGCAGAGGGCAGCCTGGGCCTGTGCTCTAGTGACACGGGCCTGCAGAGAGACAAAGGCTCTCAGGTTAGTGCAACGTTCCCCATAATAAAGTCCCCAAAGCGTGGGTTGAATTCTGGGTTCAGGACTTTAGGTAGAACTCAGATACAACATTACATACTGAACACGCAGTGACAATGCTCATCTCTTTTCAGTTTTCTTTCAAGTCTTCTGAAGATCTCAAAGACAAAGGCTTGGCATGATTTTAACATGAGTAACACCCTTTAACACTTGGTGATCTCCCCTTTGAACAAGAGAGCAGGCCTCAAAGGCTCAAAGCCTTTGGAAAAAACATGGAGTAAGAATTTGTTAGCACTGTTTTGTTTTGGTAATGTTTACTGTTGCCAATACTGCTTTCTTATGACGAGTGGGACTGGTTTCCATTTATGGTAGTGAAAATCATAGTAAAAATAAATTTAAAAAGCAAGGCCACTCAAGGAAAAGAATATTATGTACCAGTGGTTCTCAATTAAGGCCCAGGAGGTAAAGGTGTTGCCCTGGGCAAGATCTTTCACCTCAGTGCCTCAGATTCCTCATCTCTACCTCAAAGGGGTATCGTGAGGCCTGAGTGAGCTCATATCTCAAAGTGACCAGCACAGAGCTGGCTCAGAGGAAGCTCTGTATGAGTGACAGTCCGATACAACCGTGAAACAGGTCCCACCCCAAATCTGCACTCACATGCACTGTGATGTATTTTATCATCAAATCACCAAGGAACATATGGAATTGGGCCCAGTCCAAATGTCTCTGATGTTAAGTACAAAGCAATTCTCAACCCTGAGGAACAGCGGGGGCAGGAAGAACAACTTACCACTCCATTAGAACTATTAACTCCATTCATATTAATTTTTGTTACAAATCTTACAAAGGGGGGTGCTTCTGGGTATTTAGGTCCACATTCTATTTTAAGGCTGTATATTCGGTTTTCATAAATTGTCTGGAAAAAAAAGGGTACAAAGATGTCAGGCAATTACAAACAAAGAATTTGAAAAGGCAGAACTTGTGAAACCCCTTTTATTCCCGACTGTAGAAGTGGTGCCACAGACTCTATCTGCTATGTGGTTAAGTCAGTAGTAACTAGTTTCCACACTGGTTTATATGAATCCTGGGTCTTGAGGAAATTTAAAAAAGAGAACATTTAAGCTAGCATCACTGAAGTTCTTAGTTAGTATTGTTAAGTCCAATCAGAGGGACCAGTTTTTATGTCAATTTCCCTACTGTGCAGCCCTGTCCTGCTCTCTGGGCAATGGTGTGCAAGAGGCATTCTTTATTCTAGGAAAACACACTAAAAGTTCACTCACACCAGGCTCATCAGCCAATGTATTAAATACCACTGTGTGCAAAGCACTCAACAGGCAACTGTTTCGAAAAGCTCCAAAATTAAGACCGGGAGGGGGCGGGGTACAGACCCAGAGCTGCTGCCCCTTCTCCTCCACTCTGGGCTGGGCACTGTGTAAGGGATCCCAGCTGTGCTCCAGCCCTCCCTGCAGGCTTCTGCTTTGTTTTGTTTTGCAGTCATCGTGACCAGAGAGATCACTGTCACTTAGTGGGTGGGGACCCCAGGCCTGCATAGGAAACAATAGTCCTTCTTAGAAGGCCGACTATGCCTTTGTTGACTATGCCTTTGTTGAGAATCATCGAAAAAGTCCAATCCCCCAGGCCAATAACCTTTAACATCCACCAGATGAGCCACAGGACACACTGCTGTGGCCGGGCTGGTCCTTCTGAGTGGAGCGCCCCACCCGCGGAACTACCTCACACCTTGAAGACCCAGTTCAACACCACCTACTCCCCAACTTTCTGTCCTGTATGAAGTCATGCTGTTATCCTGTATGTCTGAAGACCACACTCCCCATCAGAGCAGCCCCCTTGTGGGCAAGGGCGACCCTCCTGTGGGCTGCGTCCCTCTCAGGCACCAGCGCCCCTTCCTCAGTAACTGTTCTCGTGTGAACGGTGACACCTATCAGTCTTTGAAGGGGGAATATATCGTAGAGGATGTGATTTAAACCCTTGAAAAACTGTATCTAAACGATCCCTGAGAAAAAGCTGCAACATATTTTAGATTCAGAAGGCATTCAAAATAAACTCACAGAAACTCTCTCGTCCACAGGGATCCCGAACTACAACCACACCAAACTCAGACCTGGATCGCCACCCACAACTCGACCTGCTCCTCCCCTCTCTTCCCTAGTAAGCGGCACCGTCTACCCAGTTAAAGCACGAACCTGGCAGCCAGCCTCAGTCCCATTCCCCTGACCTCGTACCTTCCAGCTGTCAGACGGTCCCATTGCTTCCACCGCCACCCATGTTCCTCCACCACCACCACCTCCTCTGAACGCCAAGTCTCTGCTTTCTCTCTCGCTCCCCAACTGACCTCTTAAAACCAGAGGAAGCTGTCTCTGCTGGCTTAACCCTGCAATGGCTTCCTAGTGACGTGAGCAGGAAGCCCAAGTTCCCCACCGACCTGTGCAGCCCTGACCTCCTCTCCTTTTACTCTTCTCCCTCCGTGCCCGGCCCCTCTGGCCTCCTCACTCCTCTACGAACATGCCTTGGGGTCCTGCACCAGCTGCTCCCCTCTCGCAAGTCCTCCTAACCCCCCACCTGAAGACTGGCACTCAGCCACACATCAGCCTCCCTCACTACATGCGGACTGAGGGGGCAGGGGCCTCGACAGGGCGCTCAACAGAATTGGCGCTCAAATGTTTGTTGAATGAATGAATATTGCTCTTCACACTTTTACAAAATGAATACCTCTTTGCAATTAATGTGTTTCCTCAAAGAAAGAAAATTGCCTCAGTAAACAGAACAAGTAGGAAGCAAACAAGGGCATGACTTACACGCAGATTTATGGAAAATATTATACAAGGTCTATCCTCAGCACCTAGCAGTCTCCATCAACAACTACATAACTCAGTAAGTATCTGTCGACTGACTGGATCCCAAATTCATCTCTAAGTGTGCCCAGCATTCGTGCTCCCATGGTTTTACCACATAATTCAAAGACAGAGATCTTATTAAAAAAAAAAAAAGTCTTTTTGGGGGCATGGGCTCACAGTAATTACTAAAATCACAGTCTTAAAAATCTTTGGTAACATAATTTTGGAGGCTTCGATGCACCACTTCAGTCATCTGGCAGCAAGTTTTGTGGCTTATCAGTGCCGATAAGATTTCACTTATCATTCTATCGATAATAGCATCAAAATGGCTAAGAAGGTGGGCAGTTTAGTAATGGGATTCTGATTATTAGACAGAGTAAATCTTAACATTACTGCTGATATTATGAAGTCAAATTTAAAAACATCCATGCCATGACTAATTTCTTGAAAAGAAAAAAAAGAACTATCAAATTTCTTTCTTTTTTTGAGACAGAGTCTTGCTCTGTCACCTGGGCTAGAGTGCCTTGGTGCCAGCCTAGCTCACAGCAACCTCAAACTCCTGGGCTCAAGCAATTCTCCTGCTTCAGCCTCCTGGGTAGCTGGGATTAGAGGTGCGCGCTACCACGCCTGGCTAATTTTTCTATTTTTAGTAGAGATGGGGTTTCGCTCTTGCTCAGGCTGGTCTTGAACTCCTGACTCAAGCAATCCTCCTGCCTCGGCCTCCCAGAGTGCTAGGATTACAGGCGTGAGCCACCTTGCCCAGCTGAACTATCGAATTTCTGACCACTGATATTCAACTGGCAATTTTACTGGAACACAGTTAAAAAAAAAAAAAAGCCTCAAGTCAAGTGATCACAGAGACACACCTAAAGGGTCATTTAAAAGTCCCAAGTTAGTTTCTTTAGTAGAAAATAGGGTTTCCGGTTTTCTTCTTTTATTTTGTTCATTGATGCTCCAGGAACCTGCTAAAAACGGTTCATCAAAATGTGCCTGAAGGAGAATTGCCAGAACATTCTGTCTCTGTGAGGAATACTACTCTTAAGATTCATTACTTGGGCTGCGTGTGGTGGCTCACGCCTGTAATCCTAGCACTCTGGGAGGCTGAGGCCGGCGGATCATTTGAGCTCAGGAGTTCGAGACCAGCCTGAGCAAGAGCGAGACCCCGTCTCTACTAAAAATAGAAAAGAAATTGGCCAAATAACTAAAAATAGAAAAAATTATCCAGGCATGGTGGTGCATGCCTGTAGTCCCAGCTACCTGGGAGGCTGAGGCAGGAGGATTGCTTGAGCCCAGGAGTTTGAGGTTGCTGTGAGCTAGGCTGATGCCACGGCACTCTAGCCCAGGCAAGAGAGTGAGACACTGCCTAAAAAAAAAAAAAAAAAAAAAAGATTTATTATTTGATCATGAAACAAACACTTTCCACTTTGTTGATACGGTTTAAGCTTCATGGGGCAACTTGGCAATGCCCATCGAGATGAGAAACAGACGTGCTCAGATCAGTGAGGCCATTTCTAGGAATTACAGATGGATTCATACTTGTGCACAGTAATGGGAAGCACTGTCTGCAACACCAAAATAAATATGGCATATTCAGATAACTGGATACTTCACAGCTTTTTCAAAGGCACACTCCCCCCATCCCCCACAGAAATACTGTCAAGACACAGCACTTGGTAAACACAGCAGGTTGCAGATTATGTACCACCTATAAAAGCAGACATACACTTTCCAACTCTGGGTATATCTGTGTGCACACAGGCTATTTCATCCATTAGGCAATACAGGCCCAGGGCAAACTTTTCCTGGTCCTTAAAATACATGTATGTGTATATATATAAGCCCAGTCTGTTCATAATAAACACACCAAATTCCAATAGAGACATTCTACAAAACACTTGATCACTACTCCTGAAAATGGTCACAGGCACCAAAAACAAGAAAAACCTGAGAAATTGTCATAGCCACAAGGAGCCCAAGATATGACTACTAAATGTAATGTAGTCTCTTGGAGGGGATTCTGGAACAAAAAACAGACAGAAGGTGAAAACTAAGAACATCTGAATAAAGTATGGACTTTAGTTAATAATAACGTATCAGTCAATACTGGTCCACTGGTTATGACAAATGTACCATAGCAATGTAAGATGCTAACAACAGGGGAGACAAGGGTGGGGAGGGCACAAGAGAACTTTCTGTACTATCTTTGCAACTTTTCTGTAAATCTCAAAGTATTATAAAATAAGATTTATTTTAAAATATATAAGATATGAGAAAAGTAATAAGGTATTACCTATAAAAGTATGCAAAGAAAATTACAAGATCTAAATATATAAAAAGGTAACATTAGGTCAACTAGTCAACAGCTACTCAGTCCAAATCTTAACTTAGTTACATATAAAATACATTTAATGCACAATGTGGGCACATGCTACCTTAGAATGCTGATCACAGTTACTCTGGGGAGAAGAATGGAGATAAGGCAGTCAGAGATAATTTAGGAAAACAGACACCACACTATGAATTACAACACAGAATTCAATATGAGGAATTGTTAAACAGGTGTCAGCGGACTGAAAGAGCAAAAGGCAACCTAAGCTAACACGGAGGTACAAACTACAGAAACAGGATGGAAACCTTTAAGGCTGGGGGAATGAAGGGGAGGGCTGGACTTTATCAGACCAAGGAAGGTCCCAAGAGTTGAACTCAGACCTTTGAGGAGAGGGTGCTGCCTGGTTGCTGCTAGTACCTCCTGGGGGGGATGCGTGATGAGGCTAGTTCTGTGAATGCCCCCAAAAAGCTAGAGGCTGGAACCCACTGCTGATGCCAGGATAAAGGGCTGTTACCAGAGTGGCGCGGACAGAACAACAGGCAAACAGGATGGAGGAAATCCCTTCTCCTCCCCCTGCGTTTCAGGCGCTCTCCTGTGTCCCTGACTGGTGCAACCTTAACAGGAAGCCAGCTGAGCAAGGGCAAATGTAGTGTGCAGAGTCCCAGCCCCAGTTTCCAAAGCAGAGGAGAGAAAGGTGGGTTTGGAGCTTGCTAACCAGCACCTGCACACACCCCTCTGCAGCGGCAAGACAATTATCCCTTGTACAGATTCTCCCTCTTCCTACCACTCACGGTATCCATCTAAGTGAGCACAGGACCCGTCTCTAGGCAATATTAATTACTCATTTCTCTGATTAAGTCCTGGTGCCACCCAAATATTTTACGGGCTAAGGACTGAACTGTCAAATTAACCACAAGCTCCTAACACAAAATAAAAAGAAGGCGGCACCTGCTCCTTCCCATTTGCTTGCTGTTCCCGTCAGCGTCACCCCAGCATGGACGTCTCCCCTTGGCAGCTGGTTCTGGGCTCCAGCACTTCCAGCACCCCGCACCCCCCAGTCTCGCCCCTGCCACGCGGGGACCAGCAGCAGCAGAGGGCATCTCTCCTCCAAGTGTTCTGACAGCCCCGCTTCCTCCCGAGCTCCCCAGCCGCAGGGGGCTTACTGTTTTCTGCGACATTATCTCCCAGAGTGTGCCGTTTTCGCTTTTTCTGTCCAACACCTGTTTGATCAACTTCCTATATTAAATTATCTCTGTTGCCTAGTATTGGATATCTTAATATAACCAAAGGAAATAAAATCAGTATCTTGAAGAGGTATCTGCCCTTCCATGCTCACTGCAGCATTATTCACAATAGTTAAGATATGGAAACAACCTATGTGTCTGTCAACGGATGGATGGATAAAGAAAATGTGGTACATACACACACAACAGAAGACTACTCAGCCATAAATCAGAAAGAAATCTTGCCATTCACGACAACATGGAGGAACTCGGAGGACATTATACAACTGTATGATCTCATTTATACGTGGGATCTAAAAGTCGAACTCACAGAAGCAGAGAGTAGAACGTGGTTGCCAGGGGCTGAGCTGTGGGGAAAATGGGGAGATGCTGGTCAAAGGGCACAAACTTTCAGTTATAAGTTCCGGGAATCTAACGTACAGCGTGGTGACTACAGTTAATAATACTGGATTGTTTACTTGAAACTTACTAAAAGAGTAGATCTTAAACGTCTTCACCAGATAGAGAGACAGACACACACTCGTGTGGTAACCATGTGTGGCGACGACTGTGGTAATTATTACACAACGTTTACATATATCAAATCATCATGTTGTAGACCTTGATTTTTGTCGATTATACTAAGTAAAGCCAGGGGAAAACAGAAATACCTGGTAGGACTTCTCTTTTCCTGACTGACACAGAGTTAAGGGGAACTAAGTTAACTTCTTATTCTATATAATCTCTATTGTTTAAAAAAAAACTTCTTCTTTTTTGAGACAGAGTCTCACTCTGTCGCCCCAGCTAGAGTGCTGTGGAGTCATCATAGCTCACTGTAGCCTCACACTCCTGTGCTCAAGCGATCCTCCTGCCTCAGCCTCCCAGAGTGCTAGGATTACAGGCGTGAGCCACCACACCCTGCCTACCGCTGAAAAATTTTAAGAGAATATTCATTTATCAGTCATATAACTGAAAGCTTTTTAAAAATAGGTTAATATATACTGATACAGAAAGATGTCCACCATCTGTTAAGTGAAAGAAATGAAGCTGTGGAACATTATGCATAGCAGGGTCCCATTTTTCTTAAGAAAAACACGTATTTATGTTTACGTACTCACAGAAAAGCAGGTAGAAACACATTACACACCAACTTAACAGTTTTCATTCTGTGGGAAGCATAATGAATTGGAGAAAGGATTACTTTCCTTTTACTTCATACACTCCTGTGATTACGTTTTCTCCTTTTTAAGCATGGGTACAGAGCTTTTGCGTATGCGTATAAACACACACCGAGGCTCTAACCCACACATAAAAACACTAACTTAGAGAAACCCAGAAGCATAACATTGCTTCTCAACCAGGGCAATTTTTGTCCTCCCCTGCTGGGGAGAGGGAGGATTAAGCATTGTCTGGAGACATTTGTGGTCATGATTGGGGCAGGGGTGCTACTGGAATCCAGTGCGCAGAGGCCAGGGATGCGGCTAAACCCCTTATAATGCGCAGGACAGCCCCTCACAACAAAGAAAAGATCCAGCCCAACTGGGGTCAATCATGCTGAGAAACCCTGCTTTATAATCTGACTACTCAGCACTTCTGTGGTCAAAGTAGATACTCCACATAGGCCGGGTGCGGTGGCTCACGCCTGTAATCCTAGCACTCTGGGACGCCAAGGCGGGGGGATGGCTTGAGGTCAGGAGTTTGAGACCAGCCTGAGCAAGAGTGAGACCCCGTCTCTACTAAAAATAGAAAAAATTAGCTGGGTGTGGTGGTGCATGCCTGTAGTCCCAGCTACTCAGGAGGCTGAGGCAGGAGATTCCTTGAGCCCAGGAGTCTGAGGTTGCTGTCAGCTAGGCTGACGCCACGGCACTCTAACCCAGGCAGGCATCAGAGCGATACTCTGTCTCAAAAAAAAAAAAAAAAAAAAGAAATATTCCATGTGTAACGCTATGGACAGTCAGGCATTTGCCAGAAATAATTGTACAAGGAGTACTTGGGTAGGAAGCTTTGCTTTTAGGTTTGAAGGACTTCTTTTTCTTTTTTTATTTAAAAAAAAGGGGGGAGGGAGTATTCAAATAGCTAACACACACATGATTAAAACACACTCAAAGAGTACAGATGGGTGTATAGTAAAAACTCAGTTTCTTTTCTACTCTGGCCCTAGCCAGCCAGCTCTCCTCTGAAGAAGGCAACCACTGTCACCAGCTTCTTTTATGATTTTCCAAAGGTATTCAAAGCACACAAAAGCACAAGTGTATGTATGATCTCTTCCTCTCCCCTCATTTCCCCCTCCCCAAATGGCAGCATACTTTGTGTATTGCTTTGTAACTTACTTCTTCACTTAAGTGTCATGGAGATTATTCCATTTCAGCACACATAAATTTGTCTCATTCTTTTCGACAGCTAAACAGTACATAATACGGTCTATTGAAAGACACTGAGGTTGTTTCCAATATTTTGCTAATACTGACAATGCTGCATGAAATAATTCTGTACACTGCCTTTGGGCAATACATTCCAGAAAAACTGGACAGTAAATTCCTAGCAGAACTGCTGGATCAGATGGTATTATACCTGTAAAATTTTGATGAAGATTTTCTTTTGAGTAAAACATAACAAAAATATAATAGGGAGATGAGTTACTCAAGTGCTCTATTTAGATGCTTTAATAATTATGTGGATATTCCAGTTGCACAGCATATACCTTATATGCTAATCATAAAATAGATTGGTCACAGGAAGCACCTAGAAGCAGATAGTTCCTTTTATGACTTCGTTTTTGACCCCGGAGAACCAGGGTAATCAAAACCACAGCGGTAAAAAGATCGTAACAAGTGTTGTTGAGGATATGGAGAAACTGGAACCCTCGTGCATTACTAATGGAATATAAAATGGTACATACGGCCACTTTGAAAAACAGTTTGGCAGTTCCTCAAAATGTTAAAACATAGAGGTACCATATGATCCAGCAATTCCACTCGTAGAACGTATGTCCACACAAAAACCTCTACACAAATGTTCCTAGCAGTATTATTCATAGTAGCCAAAAGGTAGAAACAATCCAAATGTCCACCAACTGATGAATGTATAAACAAAATATGGTATATGCACACACTGAATATTTTTCAGCTACAAAGTACTGATAGATGCTATAACATGGATGAACCTTGAAAAAAATCATGCTAAGTAAAGGAAGCCAGTCACAAAAGATGACATATTGTATGTTTCCACTTATATGCAGTGCCCAGAAAAGGCAAATTCACTGAGCTAGACAGAAAGTAGATGAGTGATTGTCAAGGATGGGAAATGGGGGCGGGAGTGGTAGGCAGGATGGGAAGGGACTCCAATGGGTAAGGGGTTTCTTTTGGTGGTGATAAAGATGTTGTGAAATTAGTGATGGTTGTACAATTCTGAATATGACAAAAACCACTGAACTGTACACTTTCAAAGGGTGAATTCTATCTCAATGAAGTTGTTATTAAAAAGAATGTATGGAAAGCACTTGGCATACTGCAGCTACGCATTAAAACTTAGCCCTGTTTGTAAAGAGATAAACTCCAATTCAGAGTAGCCCAAGCTGTTTTAGGTAAAACAGAATATTTTCAACAGAACTTACTGACTCATGGTTTCATGTGTTTTTTTTTTAAGTGCACAATTCAGTGGCATTTAGTGTATTCACAATGCTGTACACTGGTTCAACTCTTAATATGTCAGCTATCGTAAATCAGTTGATTAACAAATCTACTGAATAACTATCCCATTCTAAGTCATTTCCAGATATTCTGGGGAACAAGGAGGAAAGAAGAATAGTTCTCATCCTCAAGAAACCTAAACCATTCTTAGGAAGAAAAGAAATGCAGTGAAGAAGACATCAGCATATAATGGACTTTCAGAGACAGCAAAGAAATTTATTTTCATGGAGAAATAGGATTTCTAGATTGGGTTTTCCTGAGTATTTAACAGATATAGAAGATTCTGGTTTTCATAGGAAAAAAAGGATAAAGAAATGAATAAAAACAGATTGAATGGACACATTTTAAAAAACCCCACACAACTATACGGCCACAAAATGACTCAAAAAGCAACATTAAATGGCAAAGCAAGTCATTCACCATGAGTGTTGATGACCATCTAAGATGAACATTAGAGTGTCCCAACACTTAATGAACACGTCGCTCTTCCCTGTTCCAGCCGGGCCACACC
This sequence comes from Propithecus perrieri, assembly GCA_963574695.1. Lineage (NCBI taxonomy): Eukaryota > Metazoa > Chordata > Mammalia > Primates > Indriidae > Propithecus > Propithecus perrieri. The sequence continues at coordinate 11,179 of CAUYRB010037830.1, forward strand.
CTACATGTATTTTTTTTCCCACAGTGCTAGTGCAGAGCCTTGCATGCAGCCAAAAGAGTGAATGAATGTCATCATCCTTAAGCACAAGCAGACACAGGACAGGTCCTGCTACATTCAGGCAGAATCTCCTACTGCTTGTCTGGAGTGTGTCACATTATGGGATTCTATTTCTTGACTCTTGTATCAAGTTACTATTTAACGCTCTGGATAATTCTATAATGGTAACAAATGAAACTCAAAATGTAAACGAGAGGGAGATAATGTGGCATAGGGGTTAAAAGCACAGGCTCTGGGGTCAGATTGACCTGGTTTGGGAGTTTTATCAGCTCTGTGACTTTGGGCAAATGACTTCACTCCTCTGAGTCTGTTTCCTCATCCGTAAAATGGAATGCAATTAAACAACAGGAGCACCTCAAGATAGGGAACTGTGAAAATTAAATGACATTTCTTGAGGATTTACTCCATACCCTCAAAAAATGGTTAGCTGGCATTAGCAAGACTGGAACTCTCCCAAATCATGAAGCTCTAGGTGAGGTTACTTCTCTCGCCCCTATTGTCTTGGTCTTTGCAACGGCCTCTGGGCCCAACAGTGCTTCGAACAGAGCTGACAGGCTGGCAATAAACCTTTGCCAAATGGCTCGATGAATTAGGATACAAGTACTGGGCAGACCTGGGAGGCAGTGAATAAAAACCACAACTGTGAAGGCTTTCCGAAGTTCTTTGGGAGACTGGCTTCGGGAATGCTAGCTATACCTGGAGCTTGGCTATTTGATAAACCCAGAGTTTGGTCTAAACCACACCTGAGGGTGCAATGACCTCAAACCTCACTGTCTACATTGTCGTGTAAATTCACACTAGAGTCTAAACAGGTTTTTGCTTACCATTTAGAGGGATTAAACAGCATCAGAGGAGGTTCAAATATATAAACTGAAACTGGTCAAAAAAGAATAGCCACATTTCAGAAAATATACCATTCGTGAGCTTTTTTCCGTGATAAGGCTAATATTTTTTTAAAAGGAGGCACAGTGAATTTAAGACATTGACATTTATAGTCGTAGCTCGACGCTTACTCTTGGAGGCCCAATTATCATCCCTGTCCATCTTGTAAGTGTCATGTCTTCGTCATCTTCTAGACCCCAGCTAACTGTGCCATCTCCTACTCCTTTCTGGCCTTCTTCGAGTTCTTCCAACAGTCGGAAATTGCGAGGGACTTTTACTCC